>SSNS01000033.1:1763575-1797196 GCA_006937985.1 Aphyosemion australe
GTGGAACACATTTTGAGCTGCATCTTACAGACAACATGTAGCATGGCAGCCTGACAAACCTGAGGGAGGCTACAGAGTAGTAATTCCTAGTTGTGTAGTCTGAGGATGGGGGGAAAATTCCCTGACCACAATGGGAATCATGCTGGATTTATTCCAAGAAGATTTTAAGCAATAATTGTATCTAATTAGTAGTTTACATTATTGTCTGTTTGATATGACTAATCTAACTTTTTCTAACTAATCTATCTTTTACTGTGATGTGTTCAGTGTTTTATAATAAAGTGTTATAAAGCATAACTCCTCTGTGTTACATTTGTAAACTACCGTAAATGTGAAACTCCTTTTGTATGACAACAGAATCTTCTCTACATCTCTAAATAATTAGTCCAAATTTTACCAAAAGTAATCTTTATTTTCAAAATACTTGCACACAGTAAAAACAGACAGAATGTTTTGTTGTCCCCAAAACCTGTTTCTGCATCAAAGTGTGACCTAAAATATTATAAGTCAAATAGAAGTGTATTTATATGGGGGAGACATATGGCAGAATATATTTTACCATCTCCATAAATCTGTTGTTCTAACAGTTTCTGTGTTGATGATCCTGGGACTCCAGACAATGAACCATAGCATCTTCCATCATCAGGCCTTGGTTTGTAGTGGTGAGGAAGCCAAGTGTTTGTTTACCATCATGGTCTGAAGCTCTGAGATGTACGAGTCATCTTTGGCCACCTTATAATACAGCCCCCAGCACCGTGATTTCTTGTATCTGAAATGAGACATGCAGTTATTTGTAGTAGCAAATTAATCAGCTAGAAAAATGTATTTTTTTAACAAGACAAACGTACTGTAAGGACCCTTCTGCTCTCCTCTTTACTGCTGGGGACAAGCAGTGTAGCGTGGTTGGAGGTGAGGTCCAGGAAGCTACTGGTGGTGATGGCAGAAGAACCTGGGCGAGTACACAGGGGTTTAATTCCAGGAAGTCACTGGAAGAAAACCAGAAGTCACAAGAAATCATAAAGGTCACTAGAATATGATTTGAATAAATACACATTTTTTCTGACACATTGGAGAGATTAGAAATCTGTTTATTTTATCCAGTTGTAACTCTTCATTTTATGGACAGCACCTATATCTATTTTTACCTGTATATTCACAATGTTTATATAATTACACGTTGTATTCCAACTTTTGTTTATGTGCTTTACTTTTTCATTTTTTGCAGATACACACTTTGTTTATAATAAACAATCACAGGCTAAAAGATAATCTCCTTGGCAGAGATATTTAGACAGCCTCCATCAGATTCTGCAGAAGCAGCTAATTATTACTCATTTTAATCAAATCTAGTATTCAAAAAGCAAGCTAAGGCTAATGTAGCCTTGAAGTGCTAACGAATTGCTGATGTTTCTGATACGTTTCTGCTCAGAAACACCCAATTCTAACAGCTGAATTATCTTCTCAGTCTTTAGCATTTCGTTGTAGAACTTTATAGTCACTTGCTTAATCAAATCTGTGGTGTTTTAACAGAGACACATCTAAAAACGGAATGAAAACAACAACCGCGATGCTAATCGCTAGCTAGCGCTAATGCTACGTCTATATCGAAATTTAAACAATAGTCCGATATGGCGTACGGTTAAAGCCTACACTAATCATTAGCTTAAATACACAAATGATGAAATCCCCTTTCGTTCAACTCTCCTTTTCCACAGTTAGCTATTATTTTACAGACGGACATAACCAGCTCAGGCTTATGTTAGCATTCAAGCTAGCGTTTTTTTTTCAAGCTAGCGTTATATCAGCCGATTGTGAACACAGCAACATCTGCAACTAGCATTTCTTTCATTTTAATAAAATAAAATCTGTTACAATTCTCTAAAATACAATCGATTACTCACTATTTACTTGTCCAAAAGCAACTTTGCCATTCTCCATCAGTTGAGGCCTCGTAGCTCACACAGCTTCATTCATCTTTTAAAAGCGTCTCCAATATAAGTCCTGCTCCACTGTCCAAAACGTCTCATGGCGAGTTTTACAGAAGCACTTTTAAACTTTTACATTTTGTTCCAGAAGCTGAGGCAGTCGAGGAATCGGTAACTTCAGTATTGTTGCTCTATTGCGGTGTGGAGCCGAGGCGCGTGACACGGCTGTGCACGGCGCTGGTGACTGGGCTCGTTCTCGTTGACTGACAGCTCCCCCTTGTGGAAACGAAGCGCTATTGGTCAACGCGGTAGGCTCGCAGAAATGATTCGTTTAGCTCTAGAGGCCAGGGGAGGGACTTAGGAGAAAAATAAAAAATGAAAGATTACTTACTTTTTCTCATAGAACAGGGTCAGATGGTCAAATTTAAGGGTTTTTAAAGTTATTTAAAACTTGTAAAACAATTTAAACTTACGTACCCTGCCTTTAAGCTGCTGCCCCCGCGACCCGACTCCGGATAAGCGGGAGAAAATGGATGGAAATGGAAATGAATGGAAATGGAATTTTCAGTTGTCTGTATTAACTGTATTTAAAGGAAAAACTAAAATCTGAGATTGACACAAACATTTTGACACAACATGACAACGTCATATAACCAAATCTCTTATCCAGCGTAGAATTTACTTCTGCAAGATGAGAGTTGAAACAAAACTGCACAATAAATCACACTTTTTTACACTATTGCAACCATGTACTCATGGGTTTGTGTACATTAGAATTAAAATAACTTTTCCANNNATATGCTGGTGAAGGTTCTCAGTCATCCAGGTCATGGTAATCCAAGGGGTTCAAATGAAGGCAACTGGACTTCTTTGGTTTCTTGAAGACGTTTCGCTTCTCATCCGAGGAGCTTTGTCAATTCTGACTGGAATATGGGAGGGTCGATCTTATAAACTGTAGCTGTCTATTGTTGCTCAACGAGCAGCATCTGCCTGTGAATGCCCCTCCTCCCTACCTCTTGATGGGTCGTTAGCATCGTTAGCCTCTATTGTTTGTGAGTCGTTGTTTTGATTAGATGCAGGAGGGTGTGAACTGGACTGAAACTGTTTTGGAACTTGGTTCAAAGCTGCATTGTAGGTGCTGGAAAGGTGAAACCTGAGTCCTCCTCCTCTATTTAATGATGGTTTCTCCATTTTGACATAGATGGCTTCCTTCACTCCTCTCTCAAACCATCTATCTTCTCTGTCCAGAATGTGGACTTTGTCATCTTCAAAGGTGTGGCCCTTGTCCTTCAGGTGTAGGTGGACTGCAGAGTCTTGGCCTGAAGAGGTGGCTCTCCTGTGCTGTGCCATGCGCTTGTGTAGTTGTTGTTTAGTTTCCCCTATGTAAAGCTCTGGACAGTCCTCACTGCATTGGACTGCATAAACGACGCCGCTCCGCTTCTGTTTGGGTGTCTTGTCTTTAGGATGGACCAGCCTCTGTTTGAGGGTATTGTTGGGTTTGAAGTTTACAGGGATGTTATGTTTGGAGAAGATTCTTCTCAGTTTCTCAGAGACTCCTGCCACATATGGGATGATGGTACCTCTGCGCCTGTTGTCCTTCTCTTTGCTGTTTGCTGCTGTGGATTCCTTTCTAGACTTCTTTGTTGATTTCACAAAGGCCCAGTTGGGGTATCTGCAGTTTTGGAGCGCTCCAAATACCATGACCTGGATGACTGAGAACCTTCACCAGCATATTTATGTGCTTTACTTTTTCATTTTTTGCAGATACACACTGTTTATATTAAACAATCACAGGCTAAACGTTAATCTCCTTGGCAGAGATATTTAGACAGCCTCCATCCGATTCTGCAGAAGCAGCTAATTATTACTCATTTTAATCAAATCTAGTATTCAAAAAGCAAGCTAAGGCTAATGTAGCCTTGAAGTGCTAATGAATTGCTGATGTTTCTGATACGTTTCTGCTCAGAAACACCCAATTCTAACAGCTGAATTATCTTCTCAGTCTTTAGCATTTCGTTGTAGAACTTTATAGTCACTTGCTTAATCAAATCTGTGGTGTTTTAACAGAGAAACATCTAAAAACGGAATGAAAACAACAACCGCGATGCTAATCGCTAGCTAGCGCTAATGCTACGTCTATATCGAAATTTAAACAATAGTCCGATATGGCGTACGGTTAAAGCCTACACTAATCATTAGCTTAAATACACAAATGATGAAATCCCCTTTCGTTCAACTCTCCTTTTCCACAGTTAGCTATTATTTTACAGACGGACATAACCAGCTCAGGCTTATGTTAGCATTCAAGCTAGCGTTTTTTTTTCAAGCTAGCGTTATATCAGCCGATTGTGAACACAGCAACATCTGCAACTAGCATTTCTTTCATTTTAATAAAATAAAATCTGTTACAATTCTCTAAAATACAATCGATTACTCACTATTTACTTGTCCAAAAGCAACTTTGCCATTCTCCATCAGTTGAGGCCTCCTAGCTCACAAAGCTTCCTTCATCTTTTAAAAGCGTCTCCAATATAAGTCCTGCTCCACTGTCCAAAACGTCTCATGGCGAGTTTTACAGAAGCACTTTTAAACTTTTACATTTTGTTCCAGAAGCTGAGGCAGTCGAGGAATCGGTAACTTCAGTATTTGTTGCTCTATTGCGGTGTGGAGCCGAGGCGCGTGACACGGCTGTGCACGGCGCTGGTGACTGGGCTCGTTCTCGTTGACTGACAGCTCCCCCTTGTGGAAACGAAGCGCTATTGGTCAACGCGGTAGGCTCGCAGAAATGATTCGTTTAGCTCTAGAGGCCAGGGGAGGGACTTTGGAGAAAAATAAAAAATGAAAGATTACTTACTTTTTCTCATAGAACAGGGTCAGATGGTCAAATTTAAGGGTTTTAAAAGTTATTTAAATCTTGTAAAACAATTTAAACTTACGTACCCTGCCTTTAAAGGAACAGTAACATCAGGCTACACCATCAGTCACAAAACGCCCTTATGGATCATTACAATATTTGGAAATATTTTCATATATAATATGTTGTTTCTGGTGTTTCATAATAATTATTAATAATTATATGATCTCTAATAATTTCCTGATAAATTCTGTTAATCCTCATTTTATGAATTTGGCAGAAAGTCACATTGATTGTTCTTTTTTCAAATTATGTCAACAGATTATTGTCACAATAAAAATGTGTATAATATGTAAAGGTCAGAGGTCACTCCATTACCCACTGTTAAATAGATACAAATCTGAAGCCCGCGAGGACATTGTCCTACATGGTTCAAAAATGTCCTGCGTGAGACGCTCTCACGTCTGCCAGTTTGGCAGGCGTGGCTGAAAAGTTTTCGCAAACACTACAAGACCATGTAAACCTTTTTTATGTGCTCCAAACACAACTAACACTACAATCAAATGAGTGATTAGAATCCCTCTTCATGTGTTTTTGCCTTCATTTCCGTCTCTAATGATGCTAAATCAAATCAAATAGCACACACATTCTATCAACCCATTATTATTATTATTATTATTATTATTATTATTATTATTATTATTATTTTAAAGACAATACCATTATCAAAATGTACTTAAAACAGTATTGTACTTTTAGGTCTGTCCTATTTTTGCCAGTGATATATATATATATATATATATATATATATATATATATATATATATATATATATATATATATATATATATATATATATTTCTCCTGTTTTGAATTGAAATGCAATTTAAAAGCATTTTTTTAGAAATTAAAAGTTTGTGTTTACAATAATAAAGTCAATGACTATTGTTTGATTCTCTGTCTCATTATTTTTAATTTTAAAAAATTGCTTTTGGGGAAATTTTTCTTGAATGATTAAAATGTGATTAATCAAGATTAATTAATTACAAAGCCTCTAATTAATTAGATTAATTTTTTAATCGAGTCCCACCCCTAGTTTATATATATATATATTTATAGCTGTAGAATGTTAGCACGTTGTTAATTGACATGAAAAACTGTTTAAAGCTAATTTGTTTTCCAAATTTGCCACCGCAGCTTTAAGGCCGTGAGTAAAAGCTTGCTGTATAATCATCAGCAGCTCCAAGTTTAAATGCCCTCAGGGGCTTCCATAAAAGCTCTGGTCCCTTTAAATGCACCCCACACACCACAGACAAAAGAGTCCCTGCTCATTCAGGAGCATAAAAGATGTGTGTGTATGTGTGTGTGAGAACGGGACTAACACCCAAATGGTGTACACACCAGTGACCACATTTTCCCTTTCTTTCCTTATCTCAGTACCTCCATTATCTGCCGTTCTCACCACTTCTTTCTCTTCCTCTATTTTCTTCAAGGACACCTTAAACAACAACTCATTTGGAAAGAAATACAGCTGGCAGGAAAAGGTTTCTGGTTCGTCTTCACCCCTTAAAACCGGTAAGAGCTGAATGAACAGGAAGCTGCGTTGTTTCCTCTACCAGATGTCTCTAACTGTCATCAGGGTGGGGACGTGAGGAATTTGCATTTGGGTTGACAGGCTGGTAAGGGTAGGATTAACTACAGGATTAGGAGGATAGAGTTAGCTCACACAGAACTTCCAGCTCTGGTTGTGAGTTTATGTTTTAACCAGTCTAACTTTACAAGTCGCTCAAAGCTGTTTTTAGTAACAGTGTCTAAGTCCCACGTGAGAAAAACAAACTCTATGCCAGGATGTTGGCATAAAAGAACAATTACCTACAGTTTCTGCTATGTTAGTACATCACATCCTAATTGGAGGTTCAGCTTCCTGTCTCTCATGCACACATGCCAGGATGTCCGCAAGGCTAAAATGAGAGAATCCACACCTTTACCTCGGTTCACTCTAAGTTTGTATTTAGTAATTGTGGTACTTTTTAAACTAAACCAGATACCAGAATGTCCTGTTTTATTTAGTCTTCTTATAGGTTTTTATGAATAAAAGTCAATCAGGTAAACATCACAAGTTCAGCACCTGAATAAAACAAGTAGAACTGACTTTATGTGAAAATGTCAGAGTTGCCCTGAATGCATCTCCACCTTCTCTTAATGCTAAACGCTTCCCTTTTTTATTTGATCAAAATGTTTTTGATTTAAAACAAGGAAAGTCACTTAAATCAGTTAAGCCAATTTTGAGTCTAAATGTTTTCTTAGGAAGCCTTTTTCAGTTTTATTAGGCCCGAGCAGCGAAAGCGCTGCGAAGGCCTCTTGTATCTGCTTTGTTTATTAGGCCCGAGCAGCGAAAGCGCTGCGAAGGCCTCTTGTATCTGCTTTGTTTATTAGGCCCGAGCAGCGAAAGCGCTGCGAAGGCCTCTTGTATCTGCTCTGTTTATTATTATTATTATTATTATTATTTTTCTTCCCGAAACTTTTTTGCCTTTTTCGAGGCCTTAACATATTTCAAAACTCACAATATTTTGCAGCCATGTCAGGCCTGGTGTAAAATTTTATATTTCAAAGGTCCCAAAAAAATCGCCACAAAAATGGCTGAACAGCGCCCCCTAGAATGTGAAAAATCAGCCCCCCCATTGACCTTTTTTATCGTAAAAATCTGAAATGTTGCACACGTGTTCTACTCCCCAGTCCGCACCAAAAACTCTCTTGCAGCCATGGTCAACATCAAACAGGAAGTCGGCCATTTTGGATTGAAGTAGCGATTTTGACCCCGTTTTGGCCGTTTGTAGGGTCCGTTCTTGATTGACCTACTCGGTCATTTTTCGCACGATTGTCTCGAACATGGTCTCGTTTTGCTCAGAAGGGATGGGCGATCAAAATGAGACAATAAAACTGACTTTTCGTATATGCTGAAGGGGCGGGGCCAGGCCTCGAAGTTTGACTACTCGCCAAAAACTTTTAAATGGCTATAACTTCATAACCGAAAGGGCTAGAGTCACAAAAATTTTTTTGCTTACTCCTCGTCCGCCCCTGAAGAAAAATGAATGGTCAAGTGATGACATCACACAAGCCCCGCCCACTCAGGACCAAAAAGGTCATGTTTTACTGGGAAATTTCCCAAAAATCACCCTTTCATTCAATCACAACAAAATTGTATCTGGTAACTCAAGACAAGTTGGGGTTGCATGCCGTCACTTTGTAAGACTTTTCGAAAGACGGCGTGGCTGTGACGCCGCGGCGAAGTCAGGCGTAACGCCTTGGCCATACGTTTGCCTCCCATTTTGTCATTTCAAAAGATATCGGCACGAAATTTTTTTTGAGGTATCCTGGTCCGCCCCCCAATAGAACATGACGTGAAAATCCGGTGGGCGTGGCCTAATTTTCGAAATAGCGCCCCCTAGGACCATTAAAACTGTCAGCCCCAAGCCATGCTTTACGTGACAATTACGAAACGCTGCACGCTGATGTAGTGTCTCAGGACCTACAAAAAAGCCTCTTGAAGCCATGCTCTATATTGCACAGGAAGTCGGCCATTTTGGTTCCAGACGCCATTTTGTGGTTTTCGGACACCTTCTATTTACGGTCACGCCCCCTTCGCCGTTTGACGTATCGCCTTCAAATTTTTTTTATGTACTCTTAAGACCATTTGGAAAAAAGTGAACCTACGGATTTTACGAGAAATGTTCGGTTTGGGCGTGGCTAACCGTCAAACATTGGCCTGCCACCACGCCATGCTTTCCTTTCAAAGCTCCCTATTTCACCCCTTTAACCTAATCAGCATCAATTTTTGTCATATAGCAGTGGACATGTTGGGGTCTCTTTGTGTCCAGTATTGGCAGGTATCGAAAGAAGGTGGGGCTTGGGGGCCATGGCGAATTTTGATGTCACGCCATGCATTTACGTTTGCCTGTCATTTCCTCAATTTTCATGACATTGCCACGAAACTTGGGGTGAGCCATCCTAGTCCGACCCTCAATAGAAGGTGACGTAAAAATCCGGTGGCCGTGGCCTAATTTTTGAAATAGCGCCCCCTATGAATATTTAAACTGTCAGCCCCAAGCCATGCTTTGCTTGAGAATTACTAAACCTTGCACACTGATGTAGTGTCTCAGTATCTACAAAAAAGTCTTTTTAAGCTATGCTCTATATTGCACAGGAAGTCGGCCATTTTGGTTCCAGACGCCATGGCGAATTCTGGCGTGACGCCGTGAACTTACGTTTGACTGTAACTTTCACTAACACCCTCCAATCAGCATGAAATTTAACACGGTGAACAACAGTCCAGGCCCTCAACCAAACAGGCGCAAATGGTTGGTGAACGTGATCTTATTTCACCACAGCGCCCCCTACATACCNACCAAACTTGGTGGGAATCATCACACCACTGCACCAAACACATTTATGTGGTTGTTGGTTCAACTCCCTTTAGCCCCGCCCCCTCAGACATTTTTGGCCCTGAGCAACACATGCATGGTGCAATTCACACCAAACTGCACAAAAATGATTGTTGATAACCTACAAACTGCTCAATGGGCTTTTTAATACAATTTGGGACAGCGCCCCCTAGATACAATAAACCTTTAATAACTTCTACAAAAAAGCTCAAAACTGTACCAAACTTGGTGGGAATCATCACACCACTGCACCAAACACATTTATGTGGTTGTTGGTTCAACTCCCTTTAACTACGCCCCTTTAGGCTGTTTGCTTCTAGAAAACGCACGCAACATCTGATTGACGCCAAACTAACACAAAGCAACGCTTAACTCGCTAGCGTGGTCAGTTTAGAGCATCCTCTAGTGGTGAGACGCATCATTTTTGGGAGGGCTCGGAGGAGATGCTGAGTTGGGGTGAGGTGCGGATGAAGTGATGGCTCGCGGTTTCCGGGGTCGCGGGGGTTGACGTTTCTGTGCCGTGGCGGTGCTCAGGTCCCCCCGGGCTGCCACTGGAGGCCGGAGCGGCGCTGAGCTGCGAGGGCCGAACGACGCTGCTTGCAGCTTTAATTTGCATTTAGGATTTCATTCGAAAACCTCCCAGTTTTAGTTCTGCAGCCCAGAGTGGACTCTAGGAACCCTGGTAGCTTTCTGTGCTAATAACACAATAACATGATTTCCTGTCTGTGGATTCTGACGTAATGTGTGACATAACTCAGCATTCACCTCATCCCTGCTCAGATTTTGATGTGTAAAGGGATTTAACGGCGTAATCCTGACGTTACCTAACCATTTCTACTCTCTGCTCCATGTTTTTGTTCGTTGTCATGCCTTTTCATCCTCGTGGCTGCTGGTGTATTTCTCTGCCTCCATCATGTGTGTGTCTGGCCTCTGTTTATGTGTATGTGTCTGCGTGTTTGTTTGTGTTGCCGTCTCCATGGTTCTGCTTGTGTCTGCTCTTTCTTTAGGTGACCTGACACCTCCGCGTGAGCACAGCTGTCTGAGCGATGAGGACAAGGTGCAGGTTGGGGGAGCGCAGACCAAAGACCGCGGGACGTCCACCGACGCCCCCTGCAGGCACGGCCACACGTCGGGTCATTCGCACCTCGGCTCAAGTGCAGGGGCCGTGACGCGCTCCAAGCTACAAGAGAAGCCGCCCCACCCTCCACCACCACAGAACTACACGCCGGCCCCTCTGTACCCAGCGGGTAAAGCCGATAGCATCGTTCACCATCGGGAACGGATTCAGTACCAAAAAGAAGTTCATTTGGAACCTACAGAGGAGATCTACCTGACTCCGGTGCAGCGCTCAGCTGACCCTTTAGAACCTGCTAACGCTCAGGACCGGCCGTTCCTCTCACAACAGACTGAACAAGGACGCATGTCCATAAGCTCTGATACAGAGGGACCACCTCCTTACCAGCCCCTTCCAGACAGGACGAACCCCTCCATCTATGAGGAGGATGAACTTTACGTCCCTCCACCTTCATATGCTTCCTGTGTGGAATCTCTCATCACGCCTCCTAGCATGGCTGTTTCAGCTGCCTCGTCTCTCGCCCTGGACCTTAGCTTGAAGGGGGCGGGGGCCATGCTGAGAGCTGGCTCTTCTGTCGAGTATGTGGACGCCACAGATGACAGCTATTGTGGAGAGGATGAGGATGTAGACAGGATAATAATGGACCAAAGAATGACAAAGGGGGGAGGGAAGGGAGACAGTGGTGGTGTCAGCAAAGCTGTCCCACTAAGGACTACCATGAGCTCAGAGGCCAGCAGCTTAACATATGACTCAGTCAAATACACACTGGTGGTGGACGAGCATGCTCAGCTAGAGCTCATCAGTCTCCGACAGTGTTACCAAGGCTACAGCGATGACAGCGACTCGGCCACCGTCTACGACAACTGCGTCTCCTCGCCCTACGAGTCGGCCATTGGGGAGTACGAGGAAGAGGATGAGGACCGTGACTCACGGACAGGAGGGGTGCAGAGGGAGGCAACGGCGTGCCTTTCTGAAGACTCCACTTCTGAGGAAGACCTGCATTTCTCCAAAAAGTTCCTGAATGTCTTCATGAATGGGCGCTCTCGCTCCTCCAGTAAGTCCCTGTCATTTTCAGTCAGCCTCAGACCTTTCAGGTTTGTGTGCAAAAGCAGAATAAATGCAAAGGGACTGAGTTGGCAAATGTTAAAATTGACTTTGTTTTTTATGTAAATGGAACAGAAAACATGCAAATGAGACAAACACAGCCCTGCTGGTTTACACAGAGGTGTCTCGTGTCAAAATGAAATGATGTTTCCTCATGTTTACCCAATGAAATACTTCATTTTTGTTACAAATATATAATCATTGGTGTGACCAAGAGAGAGCCACTGAGGCAGAGACTGACAGCATCCCTCCTCAACCCTTACACACACACACACACACACACAATCTCAGAAACGAGCCGTTAACCAGCGCACACACCTGCACACACACAGAGACACGCCGCTCAGTCGCATGAGCAGAGAAACAGCAGCAGGCTGGAGGGTTTTCTCTCCACCTCGATCACTAAAATAAAGGGAGGAGGATGTTTTTTTAAAAAGGGGAGTGGCTTTGAGCCGTTTATTTTCATTTCAGATAACAAGTAGCCGAGCCAGCTGGAGGCGGGGCTTAGACTCAGCTGCATCCAGTGCAGTGCAGCCATGTAATAGAGTATCATCAGCGTCACTGGGTACCTCTTAGCTAACAGCATTAGCTGATTCAATTTCAACACAGTGCAACGTTTTAACCTGAAGAGGGTGCAATAAGGACAGGTTTAGGCTGAGAATTTCAATTCTAAATAAGATGCACTAAAACGCCAAAATCATAGCTAGACATGTCTATAGCACTAGGAGACACTCATTTATACATTTTGTCAGCAAAAAAGGTTGATTTAGGGGTAACTTGCTCTTTAAAGTGTTACCTTCAACATTGAGAAATGCAATTTTTATGTCTTACAGCGGTCCTGTCAATAAGAGGTAATGCTAGTGACAAATGAAGATTTTTATCATGTTAATTTAAAGTTTAGTTTGAATATAATCGCTGTAGACTATACTGATTTATGAATAGGGTGGTGGTGTGTGAGATAGGTAAAATTATATGCATGCCATGGGCAACATAAGCTCAACCACGTTCGACACACATAAACAGATCCAGGCCACATGTGGTAGCTGCCATGCCAGCAGTGCCGTTCTAACACCAAACCTGTCTGCTTTTAGTGTGTATTGACATATTATTTGCATATCAAATAAGGAAATTGAGGAATAAAATGCACTTTGCATGACATCAGCACAATTCTAACATTCTTGGCTCTACCCACCACCACCATGGAGTTGAAATGAAAGAATCATGATGTGCTCTAGCTGCAGACTGTCAGCTTTAATCTGAGGGTATTTACATCCAGACCAGGTGAGCGGTGCAGGAATTACAACAGTCTGCAGATGTGCCTCCCACTTGTTAAGGGACCAAAAGTAATGGGACAGAATAATAATCAGAAATCAAACCTTCACTTTTTAATACAGTACTTGGTTGCAAATCCTTTGCAGTCAGTTCCAGCCTGAAGTCTGGAACGCACACCAGACGCTGGGGTTCATCCCTGGTGATGCTCTGCCAGCCCTCTACTGCACCTGTCTTCAGTTCCTGCTTGTTCCTGGAGCATTGTCCCTTCAGTTTGGTCTTCCACTCCTTTGCCTTAAAAACTCAGCCAAATGCTTCAGAACTCATTGGACGGCGCTTTACAGTGTAGATGGACAATGACCCAAAGCATACTGCAAAAGCAACCAAAGTTTTTAAGGCAAAGAAGTGGAATTGGAAAGGCCAAGTCAGTCACCTGACATGAATCTGCTGTGCTGAAACTGACTGCAAAGGATTTGCAACCCAGTATTAAAACGTGAAGGTTTGATTTCTGATTATTACTCTTTCCCAATACTTTGGTCCCTTAACAAGTGGGAGGCAAATCTGCAGACTGTTGTAATTCCTACACCGCTCACCTGGTCTGGATGGAAATACCCTCAGATTAAAGCTGACAGTCTGCAGTTAGAGCACATTGTGATTGTTTCATTTCAAATCCACTGTGGTGGTGGATAGAGCCAAGAATGTTAGGAAGGTTCTAATACTGGAGTTTGTAAATCCTCAGTCGCTGTTGAAGATGAGGAGTTTTTACATAAAGGAGGGCTGAACTGTGTGTTGTTTTCCTTCTGCACTCTCCTCAAACCTTTCTGAGAAACTAGCATTTTGTCTGCACAGTGAAAAGGCAGTGGGGAATCTCAGGGGACTGAAGGGAGAAATACACAGTGCTCATCTGTTTCACACCTAATTTAAGTGTCATTTAAAATCCCTTAAGAGAGCTCGTGTGCTTTAAAGCGAACTGTGCATTAATTAAATTTTCTATTTGCATGAGAAACCTTTGTTGCAGTTCAAAGGTAATATCATCTATCGCCTCGTCAGAGGCAGACAAGAGAAACTGGTAATGTCAGTTTGCCTCACCTTGTGTCTTTTATGTGGCGTTGAAGGTGCTGAGTCCTTTGGCTTATGCTCCTGCGTCATAAATGGAGAAGAGAAGGATCAGACCCACAGAGCCGTTTACAGGTGAGGAACTACACCATCACTAGTTTCCATGGAAACCGACACCCAAGCACAAGCATACGTTTGACTTTTGGATCGTTACAATAACAGCAGGCCTGCTAAAATAGAAAGAAAACAGTGTGGGTGAATTTAAAAGTACCTTTCCATACATGATATTAAAATAATACTCATGCATTTTTAGAATTCTTTGCAAAAAGCTCTAAAACAAGACGAAGAAGAAATCATATCCCCAGTTTTTTCATAAGCTTGTGATTAACATCATATACAATTTTTTATGATTTACATTTTTTAGCTAGTTTTGCTCTTAGTGAATGGTACAACTGCATGTTGTTTTCCTGTAAAGTAGCAGCTTTTTTAAGCCAAATAACCAGATTTTAATCCGTTTTTTGCTGTTTTGCCATGGCTAGTGTTGTAAATCCATCCTACAGTAACACCAGCACTGGTTGAAGGGACTGTGTGAGATTAATAATGCATCAACATATTTATTCATCAGCATCAGAATTATTTACCATGCAACATTATTTATAGAGAGAAAATCATGAGGTGCTATGTATAGTAGCAAGCCGAGGCATCGGTAGATAAACATGTATGATAGCTGCTTTGTGCTAACAGGCTCCAAAGTGGGTGTGTATGACAATAATGTGGTAAAGTTGTGTTGACATGTCAGATGTTGGGCTAATAGGGAAGCAACAGTGGCTCAGGGGTTGGGAGGGTTGCCGATTTTGATTTGAACCACCCGTGTCTGTCGTTGTGTCCTTGGGCAAGACACTTCACCCTCCTTGCCTGCTAGTGGTGGTCGGAATGACCGGTGGCACTAATAGTGTGGCAGCCTTATTGCTTCTGTCAGTGTTCCTCGAAAAAGCTGAGGCTATGATGTAGCTCAGGGGTAGAGGACCCCAGTCCTGGAAAGCCGCTATCCAGCACGTTTCAGAGGTGTCCCTGCTTCAACACACCTGGTTTTATTCAGCAGGTGATTAACAGGCTTCTGCAGAGCCTGATGAGCTGCTGAACAGGTGAATCAACTGTGTTGAAGCAGGGAAACCTCTAAAACATGCTGGATAGCAGCTCTCCAGGACCAGGGTCCCCTAACCCTGACGTCGCTCATCACCACCAGTGTGGGAATCTGTGATTTGAACGATTGTACTTTAAAGTGCTTTGGAGTCCCTCACCTACAAAAGCAATATAAAAACGCACATTTTGGACATATTAGTATTATTATGATTATCATTATTATTATTAAATTATTAATAATAATAATAATATTATTATTATTATCGTTATTATTATCATCATTAATAATAATAATAATATGATTATCATCATTATTATTATTATGATTATCATCACTATTATTATCATCATTATTATTATTAATAATAATAATAATATTAATATGATTATCATCATTATTATTATTATGATTATCATCACTATTATTATCATCATTATTATTATTAATAATAATAATAATAATAATAATAATAATAATAATAATAATAATAATATGATTATCATTATTATTATTATGATTATTATTAATAATCATAATAATAATAATATTATTATCATTATTTTTAGGGATGTTCCGATCACATTTTTTTGCTCCTGATCCGAGTCATTTGATTTTGAGTATCTGCTGATACCGAGTCCCGATCCGATACTTCAGCAAAGCATTAAAAAAGAAATGAAGGGAAAACATGTCCAGGTTTTCCTTTAATTTTTAAATTATTATTTAGGTATGTCTTTCTTTGTGTATTTATGTCATTTGCTTAGTTTATCTGCCAAAAACATCACTTGTTTAGGAAGTACATTCATAAAAAACGTGTTAATATTATGAATAAATTTAAAAGTAGCTGAGATGCTCATTTTTCAAATTGTTTACGTCCTCATTATGCGGCTGTGGAGTGATGCGCGTTTCCGTGACCGGGAGGCACGTGTGTTAACAACACGTTGTTTTCGTGTTGTTTGCTGGTTGAAATCACGCAAAATTTTCACGCGTAACATATGTGTTGTTGATGCGTTGATTGTTCATTAAAAACGTGTATTTTTCGTGTGGGAGTCGCACGTAATGTTGCGCGTTTGTGGCACACTTTGGGTTCCATAGCCACAGTTCCACAGCAGGCTTTCCCCGCAGCACCACGAAGCTACCAGCGTGTTCAGCTCAGCTGCTGCAGAATGAGAAACTTCGACGTTTTGTTGTCGGCAATTTCTCTGTTTATTAACGTAATTTTCACTGTTGGCTGGCTCCGTGTTTTTGTTAGAGATGCCGCTGTGAACTGGGACTTAACCCAGAACGATGGTTCGCTGTGGCGACGCAGGAAGGGAAAAAAGCCAAAGGAGAAAGTATTTCGTTTTGAAGGCTGCTTATCATGCAGCTGTCTTCTCCAGCATGTTGAATGCCCAGTATGCACACATTACAAGTGGCTGTTACACTGCCTTTGCTGTCCGGTTTAAAACACCACCAACATACAGATATTTTAGCTCCTGTGGAGACAAGTTAGCTCTGTATGGTGTTTGAATCCCCACCTGCCGTACATTGTGTGTGACGTAATGGTGTTGTTTTTGGCCATGAAAACAATAATATTGATATAGAGGAACTTGTTAAGATATAAGATGAATTTAAAATGTCATATTTGTTGTTTTATAGGTTAAATCTGATCTTTTTCAACCAATTTCGAGTCTTTTGAAAGTCACGTGATCGGGCCTGATTTCCAATCACGCGATTGGATCGGAGCATCCGTAGTTATTATTATTAATAATAATAATAAGAAGAATAATATTATGATTATCATCATTATTATTATCATTATTTTTAAATTAATAATAATATTATTATTATTATTATTATTATTATTATTATTATTATTAATATGTGTAACTAAAACTGTCTGGGTGACCTGGGTAACCCTTAAACATGGCGTGTTCCTGGTCTTGCTGACTGATTATGTCTTAAATATAATTATTCCTGACTGTCTTTAATTTTCTTAGACACAACATGTTTAAAAATGTTTAGCTAAATGCGTAATACAGTCACACACACAGCTGACACATTTTTGACTCTGTGCCAAAACGTCATGTTGTGATGTTATGAGAATGTAAACATTAATATCTGCCCGGAGGTCATTGTTTAGGCTGCCAGTGTCACTCACACACATTCCCATTGCCTGCAGCTCAGTCTTGAACAACTGGTTCTTTGTAAAGGTTTCAGGCAAATCACAAATGAAGTGTTCGAGTCAGTCGGCCGACTACTGGGAAGTGTTGCTGTTGTTTCTATTGAGCTGGTAATTACCATAGGGCTGGGTGATACAGAAAAAAAGCATATCCATAAGAAAAAAAATTCATATTGATCGATATCAATAATCATTGATTACTATAAAAATATGTAGAAAATACATTTTAAGTGCAGCCCTGTTTATCAATTTTGCAATTGACTGTTGTTTTTTGTCAGACTTGTAAAAATCAAAGTGTTACCATGCTGTTGAACTACTGGAACCTTTTCTCGGGACAATTTAGAATAAAATAGAATAGAATAGAATAGAATAGAACCTTTATTATCCCACCAATGAGAAATGTAAGTGTTACACAGCTCTTGTAGCAAAAGGAATACAGAAGACACAAACTAGCCCTATATACATAAGCAACAGATTAAAAAGCATAGATAAGTATAAAAATGTACAAATATATGTACACAGCTGTGGGGAGTGTGTTATTGATGCTGGTAACAGGATTTCCTGTTTTCCTGTTTAGGTGTGTGTATGTGGGGGGGCCTTAGTGACCGACTTTTTGACTTTTTTTAAAGCTGCTTAACATTTCGCTGATATAAAACATCGTTTTTGTCTTATTTATTTTTATTGCTTATTCTTAAAGAAGCCATTTTTAAAAACAAGCAAAGACATTTTGAGAATTTATATTTTGATGCCTGTTTTATTGAGCTCTGTCCTCTAATGCTTGAACATGTTAGTTTAAAATGAACCCTTTTTTTATCTAAAGCAGTTATATAATATTTGATGACATGTTCACCTTTTGAAAATAAATCTTTAAAATAAAAAATAACCTTCTGATGAATTCAAATCTCAATTTAAATACCAGAGAACATTAAAGATTGACAAAAGTAGTGATTTGTTTTCTATCGTGATGTACTAAATCGAACAATATGAAAATCAATATCGTGATAGGAATTTTTTCCATATCGCCCAGCCCTGAGACCACATCAAAAATGTGTCTGTATTAAAGTCAGTTTCTAGATTCGGGTGAACTTTCTTCATGAAGGTTCACGGTAAAAAGACCCACACCATGTTAATACTCATGAGTAATTACTTTGAATAATTTCACTCACATCACCAGATTTGTGCCTCGACATGATGATGAGCTGGAGTTGGAGGTGGATGACCCTTTGCTTGTGGAGGTCCAAGGGGAGGACTACTGGTATGAGGGCTACAACATGCGGACTGGTGCTCGTGGGATCTTCCCTGCCTACTACGCCATAGAGGTCACCAAGGACACTGAGAGCTACAAAGGTACTGACATGCTGATAAATGAACACGTTCAAGACAGCATTTTTAGCTAAAACTGTCCACAGAATTGCTGAAAAAGGTCAAATTTCTGTCTGGTTTCAGGTTGAATTCATATGAGGTGCTATCCACATTGGAAATGTTTCTTATGGTTTCAGCTTTTTGAAAACACAAAAACGACATGTAGGAGCCCTAAAAGTGTATATTTGATCAGAAACAAGCTGGAAATGGCATTATGCTGGTGAAGGTTCTCAGTCATCCAGGTCATGGTAATCCAGAAGGGTTTAAATAAAGGCAACTGGACTTATTTGGTTTCCTGAAGATGTTTCGCTTCTCATCCGAGGAGCTTTGTCAGTTCTGACTGGAATATGGGTTAGGGTTAGGTCGATCTTATAAACTGTAGCTGTCTGTTGTTGCTCAATGAGCAGAAACTACCTATGAATACCCACCCCCCCCCACCTCCTGATGAGTCGTTAGCATCGTTAGCCTCTATTGTGTGGGAATCGTTGCATTGATCAGATGCATGAGGGCGTGACTTAGACTGAAACTGTTTTGGATTTAGGTTCAGAGCTGCACTATAGGTGTTGGAAAGGTGAAACCTGAGGCCTCCACCTCTGTTTAATGAAGGTTTTTCCCGTTTGACATAGATAGCTTCCCCTACTTCTCTCTCAAACCATCTATCTTCTCTGTTAATGTGGACTTTGTCATCTTCAAAGGTGTGGCCCTTGTCCTTCAGGTGTAGGTGGACTGCAGAGTCTTGGCCTGAAAATGTGTCTCTCCTGTGCTGTGCCATGCTCTTGTGTAGTTGTTGTTTAGTTTCTCCTATGTAGAGGTCTGGACAGTCCTCACTGTATTGGACTGCATAGACGACACCACCGAGCTTCTGTGTGGGTGTCTTGTCTTTAGGATGGAAATCGGTCCGTCCAATTCATTTACTGGTTGCATTCATTTATTCATTTGGGCCAATAATAATAAAACAATGTGACTAAAACCTTTAAATAACATTGTAAGGTGTTGGTGATAAAGATTAAGTTTGTATTCAGGCATCTTCGTGTTTTTTTAGGTTATTTTTGTTTACTTAATAGGTTAATGCTTTGTTTAGTTGCCAAGCCAACGTTGTAAGCAATAGAGCTAGATATCAAAATGGAATGGTAGTCCTATTTCGTATATACATATCCATTTCCTAGTATCTTAAACAACAAAATACATTTTCTTCGCCTGTCCTTGCAGTGAAGAGCAGTGAATGGATGGACACATATCATCTGAAGTTTCTGGGATCGGTCCAAGTGCCCTACCACAAAGGAAATGACGTGTTGTGTGCAGCTATGCAGAAGGTAGACACCCCGAGTTTTGCACATTTGGATCTTTGTATCTTTATATATAAATTTTATATTTCGGTCGCCATATTTTATTCATTTCTTCCAGATCGCTACCAACAGAAAGATGACAGTCAAGTATAACCCGCCTTCCTCCTGCATCCTAGAAATCAGCGTCAAAGGCATCAAACTGGCAGTTCAAGAGGACTACTACACCTGTGATAGAGTAAGACTCGAAAGCTAGTATTTCACCTGGACTAGTTAAAGACACAAAGTTGCAAGAAAATATGCTATTTTTAAACTTGAATCTGAATTGGTTTGTACAACACTTTTGTGGCATGTTTAATGCATGACCTAGCCATGTGGAGTCACTGATGTCATTTTGAACAAACAGCAAGTCCCACTGCAGTCGTGCAAAAAAGTTGGAAACTCCCTCTTGAATGCATCATTCTAAAAAATAACATTAACAAAAATCTTGTATTTTATTTCATCTTTACATAGTACACCTGCAACATACCACAAAAATAGTTGTTCAAACCTGCTGAACTCAATGACCTGTTTAAAACAGAATTCTGTTTGCTTTGTGAATCTGACACTGAACAAAACAGGAAGTGGGAGCAGATGATAAACAGACACATTGAGTTCTTGATGAATCTGGTTCTCTGATTTTATCTTTGACACATCTGCCTTCTGATTGGTTCACAGAGTAACGAGTGCAGTCACTTCTTCCAGCTAAAGAACGTATCGTTTTGTGGCTACCATCCAAAAAACAGCAAGTATGTTTGTTTCATTTGTTTGATCCTTTCTGCACCACTGCTGTATCTGCTAAGATCTAAACGTGCTGCTAGGCATCAACAAGAGAACGTGTTATCATGGTATCATTAAAATAAAAGACAGTGCTAGAATTCCATTGGTTTACTGCAGAGTATAAATAGGTATTGCTGAAGTAATTTTATTCTTTTTTGCCGCAGGTATTTTGGTTTCATAACGAAGCACCCAGCTGACCAGAGATTTGCCTGCCATGTGTTTGTGTCTGAAAACTCCACCAAGCCTCTCGCAGAGTCAGTAGGGTGAGTTACAACATCGGCATGTCTGCAGTGATCCCTGTATGTGCAACCTCATAATTATTGCTCATGACACGTTTGAAGAAATGCATGGTTCACCGTGCTCATTTAATGTTATTCTTGTCAACACATAAAGTCAGCGCGCTGACCTGGTAAACGGCTGTCCTTGCAGAAGGATTTTGTACATTTAAAAAATAAACGTTGAAAATCTTTCCCCTTTTTTCCAGGAAAGCTTTCCAGCTGTACTACAAGGAGTTTGTGGAGTTCTCGTGCCCCACAGAGGACATTTATCTGGAGTAACCACCTTCAACCACAGCTCTGTACAGTACACTGTATTATAGCATAATGTTGCATGAAGGACATATATTTCTAAATTTAAAATAAAAAAACGACAAAAAAAGTAAAACATCTGACCAACATGCAGGGAAAGAATCAGTATTACCTTTGTGTAGGAGGGGATGAAAATGAACCAAAGGGTTAAGGTCTTCTGGGAGAAAATATGCAAATTGATTCACAAACGAGGTGGATACCATCCATGCAAAGCACAAGAGGAAACTCCTGCAGCCTCGTCAGTCCCGATTAGCCTGCAGCATCATTTCAATGCCACCTGAGAAGTACTGGACCGCTCTGATCTGCCTTGTTGCACTAAAGGGGAAGAAAATCAGCAGCCAGTTTTGAAAGCAATGGTTTATCTGGCTTTAAATACGATTCGAGCAAAAATAACATCCTGACTCTAAAAACGTAGACGAAGTGAAGTAAAAATCCCACACTGGTGATTTGAATCTGTTTAACACATCTTATATAAGACTTGACTAATCTAAAACACTTCAACATCCAATCTGTCTGAATTCTGGTCCGTTTTGATGTTTGACAGAAACATGATGGAGAAAAACAGCAGCAGCAGCAGCATCAGCCATCGCTGTAAGCTGAGCTGAATTTAGACGCCAGGAAAGGGTTGTATTTCAGTTTGAGATGATTCATCGAACAGATGGTCATTATTATCCTAATAATTAACTAAATAAGTCAGTCTAAGCAAACATGTAAGTGTTTACAGTGTCTCTGTTAGCGTAGAGAAAATATTCAGTCAGTTCTACATCAGAACAGGAGTCACCATCACCTTCAACCTCACAAGTTAGAATTAGGAGTAGATGTGGAAACGTGCTAGAATAAACCGATCATTCTGTAACTATAACGAAGTGCGGTGTGCATCACTTCTCCTCGTTAAAACAAATGTGGATTTTTCATCTCAAACGTTTCAGCAGCTTCTGTTGGCTCTGTAGCGCTTAGCTGACCTGCCGCCACTGTGCCCGGTACAAACCTACGTCCTTAATTTACTTTCATGTCAGATACACTGCGCTGCTTTATTGTGTGAGCTAACATGGTGTTAATTCTGTTATAAAATGTTGAAATATAAACACACGAATGAGACTGCATGGCGATGGACGAGGAATTAGACACAGAATCTTTTCATGTGCTTTTATTCTGTTTGCTTGTTTGAAATATTACATCGACTCTGTGAAGCAGTTGGTTCCCGTCCAGAGCTGGGAGTGCTGACGAGTGGCAAAGGGGGAGTTTCTCACCTCCTCGTGCTGCATCAGCTCCAACGAAGTGCTGTCCAAAGTCTGTCTGCTTGTCTAGAGCAGGGGTTCCCAAACTGGGGTCCCCACAACATTGCAGGAGGCCCCCCACAGTTTTGTCTGTGCTGAGGATGTGAGGTTAGCAAGATTTTATTTGTAAAAATTACATTTATAAACACACCCTACAGAATAATCAGAACTCCATATGGAAGTTATACCTCTGTATGAAGTTTGTAAATGGTCACATTTAATGTGTTCATGCGTGTAGGAGCTGGGTTTGGGGGTCCTGAAGGAAAAAAGTTTGGGAACCCCCGATCTGGAGGATGTGATAAAAGGTTGAGTCTAAGTTAAACAAGGAAGCAGAATCCACACTCTGGTGTCTTCACATGTTCACTCGTAGTGCCTAAATCACACCAGATGCATCTGTCTCAGTTTAAGGGTTTGCCAGGGAGTGTGTTACGTTTACAGGTTTGAATACAGAAAACTGTGGATTATGTTTTATTGTATTTGGATCCTTTTTCAGCTGCAATAACTGTGCTGAACTCTGCCCGACCGGTTCGATTCCAACCATCGTTCAGTATCTCCGGCACCGTTTGGAATGATGATGTTACATAAACCGTAGCCTGATTGGATGGCCACAGAATCTACGGTTGTCTTTCAAACTGTCTTTGCAAGCCAATCAGAGCAGCACAACATGACGAACTCACCACTACGGATGTCAGTCGATGGGCCAGTCCACCGTACACCGTCGAAGAAAAAGCAAACACATCCTTTTTCGAAATAACATACTTAAATACCCATATCTGCTCATTTCCCCCAAAAAACATCGTCCAAAGTTAATGCCAAAGGCGTTTGAAATGAGCGCCATTCCTGAGCCGGCACCATCTTTGTAGTTTTTCTCAGTCGCAGCTTTGGTGCTAAGCCCACATAACAAACAGAGCGCTGTGATGCTCAGGCCAGTGGAAGACCTGCTGAGGCGACAATGGAGCACGGCTAGACCGAAATTACGGATCGTAGCTACTGCTACGGTTGCTCTAGATGTCTAGGCTCCATAAACTGCCCAAAGGTTAACACTGTAGTGTACTGATAGGTCTAGGTAAAAAGTTCTAAAAACTTAAGTGCGGTAAAAATGTCTTTGAAAATCCTTTATGCTCATCTATCACTCAGCTTCTGGCTTTTGAGCTTTGTCCTGAATTTCAGAGACTTGATAGAGGCTAGATGTTTATATCTATGATTCGTTTCTCCCCTTTTATAAGACAAATGATATTTTCATACCAAAGAAAAGCCTGAGGATTGTACGTCTCATCTGAGCAGCTCAGCTAGACCTGTTCTATGTAGCTGGGTGGACAAACGCACTTTCCCACAATAATAAGGCCACAAAACCAGCTCATGTTGGCCAATAATTCAACCTGGAAATATTTACTCAACCGGCATAGTGGCGTCAGTCACTAGCCCATCCTGCACATCGAAGCTGTTATCAGTCAGTCAGTAAGGTGCCAGTCGCTCACCTGTGACTGGAACACATCCAGCAACACAAGAATGAATGCCAGCAGAACTTTCAGGAAAACGTGGCTAACCCTAACCCTCAGAGTAAAAGTGATTCTTTTCAGCTTCTAATGAGATATTGACTGAAATAATGCTTTCAAACGTTTTTGACTGGGTTTTCCTAAGGATATAATTATTTTAGCAGTTGTTTCTAATAAAGATGTTAAGGCACCGTGGGTCCAGGTGAAAGAGGAAAGCCCTGAGTAAACAGTATACACAGGTTATAGGCTGCGCTTGGTTAGGGCTAAAATGAAGTCACCTAGAGTAACAAGCAAATAGTGATGGTTGAGCAGATAAAAAAAATAGTGTGCAAATGATCACAATGAAAATAATGAAAACTATAGGAAAAATAAAAGGCTAAAATACCATTAGGTGTCACTCAGATCAAATAAAACAAACCAAAGAGGAAAATAAAACTAAATCTATTCAATTCAGTTTATTTCTATAGCGCCAAATCACGACAAGAGTCGTCTCAAGGCTCTTCACAAAGTTCAGTTCATTAAGCCAATCAGTAAAAAGTTTCCTATATAAGGAACCCAGCAGATTGCATCGTGTCACTGTCTAGCGTCAGTGTCTACAGCAATCCTCATACTAAGCAAGCATGTAGCGACAGTGGAGAGGAAAACTCCCTTTTAACAGGAAGAAATCTCCAGAGGATCCTGGCTCAGTATGAGCAGCCAACGTCCACGATGGAAAATCTATTGTTTTCAATGATAATAACTAGGGATGAGCCGGATACTCGTTTCAGACGAGTCTGTCTACACTCTGTGATTGGCCAGTCACACAGAGCGCCCGCCCCTCCCTACACACAAAACCATCTCTGCCGCGCCGATACCCTAACAGAGTATCTATGCTAAAGCCCTGAAAAACTCGATTACAAACCTCTGAAAAAACAAACAAAAGTTCACCTCACAATCACCGCATTAATCTTCTGCCAACAAAAGCTGAACAGCATATGAAAACAAACGGTCATACTGAGAAAACAATGAATCAATTGTTACTGGAAGAACCAGTGCAGGTGAACAGCACATTCTGTTTTTAATACCTGTTTTTTATCTTATCTGTTTGTGTAAAGCTAACTATGTGTCCGTTGCTGCTGCCTCTTGGCCAGATCGTCATTGTAAATGAGAATGAGTTCTCAATCGACTCATCTGGTTAAATAAAGGTTAAATAAATAAAAATAAACAATAGCAAAATACGTGACGTGAGACCTTGTTTACTGGAAGCCTGAACCAGCGTCCAATCAGGCCGACGATTCAGGAGAGAGGGTGATTACAAAAGGCGAGCCGAGTATTATAGATGAATCGTCTGTGGCACAAAATCTTTACGAAGCAAGTATTCAGTCAGCGGGAGCTGCATGCAGCCACAATATAAGAGATATAAATTGGAAGGGAAGAAGGATGATGTGGTAAAACTGGAGAACACCTAAAAAATAAATCATATGATGTAAAAACTAGACTTTGTTTTTAACAATATGTGTTCATGTTCAACTTTGATCATAACTGAAAATTATAAACAAGGCAAAAATACCCTAGCACTAAAAGTTTAATATGTGTTCTCACAAAAATCAAAGTATAAGGTTTTCTTCTTTTTTGCGAAGCTTCCCAAATGATTTCATGATTCCTGTTCCCATAGGCATAGATCAGCGGAGTAACTCCCCTCCACAGGGGAGCAAACTTAATGTTTTTAACTTTTGCAATTAAACATAAACACCTTATCTCTGACAGCAACCAGAAAAATGTTGTTAGTTTTTTAAATAATTGATAAATGTTTTGGTTGATTCATTCCAACCGTAGCAGCTGTTGATGCAGGGTTCAACATGAAAGATGAGTGAAACCCCGGTTTTCCACCGGACGTGAAAGTGGCGTAACGTAATAGCAGCGTTTCACCCGTGAGCTCCGTTCCAACCAGGAGCGATTCTGCCATGAGGCCGCTGGTCCCGCAAAGTCACAAACTTACGAAAGAATTGAAACACCACGCGTGATTTCAGAAGTCCACACAATAACGAGCAAGGAGAAAGACAGCTGCATGTGTCCAAAAAGGTCTGGGGCTTATGTTCTGTTCTGTTTCCATCGGCTACAGGGGTTTCACAGGAAATGACGTACATTAATCTGCACATGACTTTTATTTTGAAAGTTTCTGGCTGTTTCACACTGCTTTCGTGTTTGACTTCCTGTCTGGCCTGATCTAAACTGCGGAGCTTAATGTGTTTTGGAAGAGTAGCGCATAAAAGAAACGTAATGATAGCGTCCCTTCATTTCTGGGACGCGTCCAGAACGTTACACTTTGCTGGTGGTGGAAAGGAACCCGTCTACAATAACTGCGGCCAATTGCCGCAAAGTACGTTTTGCGGCCGTTTCGCCACGCTTTCACGTCTGGTGGAATGCAAGCAATCACACAGAACAGACCTACCTTCCTACATGTAGAATTTAAGTTTGTTTATGCTGATTGTGCTGCCTGAAGCAGGTGTGTGTGTGTGTGTGTGTGTGTGTGTGTGTGTGTGTGTGTAATGCCTAACAGAAATACATTTGAGTTAAACTTGAACAAAAGTTGACCTAAAAGTGAACAATGTCCTAAACATCTAAAAGGTTTAGATGTCAAAAAGTCTGCGTTTAGCCTGGATCATCACATAAAACCCCGTCTTCTAGTCATTAATGTTCTGCACATCCATCAGAGTTAAACCGCCTCGTAGTTTTGCTTCCCCGTTTTTATTCTAGTCATGCACCTATGGATGCATCACAGGCTGCAGGTTGAAGAGACCAGTTTTCAAAGTGCTACAGAAGTGTAACACATCAAAGTAATCATACCTGTTTAACAGAGGAAACTACAGAAGGATAAATCATTTCTAATTAAATGCACAGAAACAGCCATTCAGTATTGCAGAGGTATTCTGTTAATTATTTTCACCACAAACACAAAATGTTTCTTTAAAACATCATTATTCCAGTGAATCGTTCCTAACAAGAACTTCTCTATTAAATTGGATGTTTTACCTGTTGCAGTTTTATTGGCTTCCCTTGTTGAACAAAGATCAGGTTTTCTATTGTTGACCTTTTTTTTGACAGTTTTGTTCACCACAACAGCTCAACGCCCACTTTTATGTGACTTTCCTTCTCAACGGTCCATCCCAGTGACAGGAGGTGTACTACAGTGGAGCCCATTAAACAAGTGTACAGACACGCCATATATAAATAATAATGTAATATCTGTAATTACAAATATTATATTGTATTGTTTCAGTAGGTAGAATGTGGAATTTCTCTTTATTTTGATTTACTTTTAGCTGTGAATTATTCTTGATTAAAAAATTCCAATGCAGATGTACCGGTGTCCTTTCATTCATCAAGTACTTTTTCTAACATCCATCCATCAACATCCTCTTATCTGGAGTCGGGTCGCGGGGGCAGCAGCCTAACCAGAGAGGCCCAGACTTCCCTCTCCCCAGCCACTTGGGCCAGCTCCTCCAGGGAAATCCCAAGGCGTTCCCTGACCAGCTGAGAGACATAGTCCCTCCAGCGTGTCCTGGGTCTTCCTTTGGGTCTCCTCCCGGTTGGACGTGCCCAGAAAACCTCACCAGGGAGGCGTCCAGGAGGCATCCTAACCAGATGCCCGAGCCACCTCAACTGGCTCCTCTCGATGTGGAGGAGCAGCAGGTCTATTCCGAGCCCCTCCCGGATGACCGAGCTTCTCACCCTATCTCTAAGGGAGAGCCCAGACACCCTGCGGAGAAAACTCATTCCAGCCGCTTGTATCCGTGATCTCGTTCGTGACCATAGGTGAGGGTAGGAACGTAGATCGACCGGTAAATTGAGAGCTTCACCTTCCGGCTCAGCTCCCTCTTCACCACGACAGACCGGTACAACGCCCCCATCACTGCAGACGCAGCACCAATCCACCTATCGATCTCACGCTCCACCCTTCCCTCACTCGTGAACAAGACCCCGAGATACTTGAACTCCTCCACTTGGGGCAGGACCTCGTCCCTGACCTGGAGAAGGAATTCTACCCTTTTCCGACTCAAGACCATGGTCTCGGATTCTGACTAACATAAATCTTAGAATCCCTTTTGTATCTCCTTGCAAATCTATGAATTTATGTCAGAGTTATTTTCAATAACTAATAATAAAAAAAATTTTTTTTACATAGGCTCAGACTTTCTAAAGGTAACCCAAGTGTCTGTACGTCATAGCTGTGATCTTATAGCTGTGGATCAGAACAAGGGAATGTGTCAAGATCTGTGTGCATCACAAATATTATCCTATCAACAAGCATGGCTGTATCTACATGATTGTAAAAAGTTCAAACCTTTCCGGCCTATTTTAGACTAAACAGATAAAAAAATGGAGACGTGACCTAGATCCTGGTGTCACACTGTGAAATCTCTGTTTTGGATTTATTTATCTGGTTGCTGGTCAATAATAGCTACACTGATCAGTGTCTCTCTGCACTTGAACAAAATAATTCATTGATTTGGTAATCCATGTCAGTACTGGAGCTGTGTTTTTGTTCTGTTGGGAGTTGAAAAGTTGTTTAAAATGAATTTCTTACTAAAGACAAAATTCTCTGTTTTGAGTTCAAAAGTTAAAAGTTTTTAAATTGTGTGGTTTTAAAATCAATCTAACATCTGAGACTGCAATGATATCATTTAACCATCTGTTGATTTCTAATGCCTAACCCAAGTTTGGGCTGCAGAGGGACATCCAGACATCCCTCTCTCGTGCTCCTCCTGGAATCTTAAGGCATGTTCAGGCAATAGGAGAAGTTATGCAAACCAACCAGAGAGTTTTGGGTTTGCTCCAGGGATTGAGCCTAGTAACCAAATGCATGAAGCCAGTTTCAGCCACCCCTATCTGGGATCGAGTCCTTTAAAGGGGACGTAGAACAATTGTTTGTTTTTGTACGACTGAAGGCTGTTCTCTTAACCTCTTCAAAGCATGTTAAACCTTGCTGGGGCTCACAATGGCCCAGGAGTCCTGATAAACAGTCAAAAACAATCCTATAATAAAGACCAACAACCAGACTGGTTAACCCCACTCACTCACCCAGGACATGAATATCATTGCAATGCTTCTGTGTGGGGGGTGGGCAGCCGTACTCCATTGGGCCAGACCACAAGTTATGGATCTATATGGCATTCAATCATAGTCTACCCAGCACATCCTGGAAGGTGAGTGGTGCTCCAACATTCATTTTGATTTCCTCGTGTCCAACAAGGACATTAGCAGTAGCCAGGGCTAGCATTAGCAGCATTAGCTTGAGCTAGTGTTGTTCAGCGGTCAGCATTAAGGCTGAGTTATACGTCTCCGTCAGCTCCGTGAGCTAGAGACGCATACACGTTGACGAAGACGTTTTATGTTTATCCTCCTTCGTTGGCTGGGGGACGTTGCAAAGCAACCCCCCGCCTGGACAGCAGAGGGCGTAGCACTTTACTGGGGTATGCTGCCACCATACAGCCACGTATCCGGTCTACGATAGTGTATTTACTACTGTGTTTACATTGTTTTAATGTATTTTAGAGACTTTTTAACACAGACAAATTTGTCCCTCATTCTCCTCCACCTCTTCATGCGGTCGACACCTCTAAACCCACGTTTCTCGTCATTTCCGTCCACGAATAAAACACTTGCTGTGTATCTTTGTGCTCCTTCAGTCACGGGTGAATAAACTTTCATATTTTCGAACTTTTTCCGCTAGGTGTTGGTGGAAGGATCCAGGGTTAGTCTGGAAACCAGCACCTTCAACCGGAAAGGCCGATCATCAGGTTGAAGCCTTATTTACATCGCGTGTAGAACGAATGCAGACCGGAATCTGTGCAGCTTCTGGATGGACTACCGTTTACACCGACTGCAAAAATGTGTGGAACGTCTCCATAATGCTGCTCACGAGTTCTCGTGATAACTAGGTTTGTAGAGGAGCTGGAAAACTAAAGACACACTCGTCCTCTTCTTCTATCATACTGTGTGAACCGATATTATGGTATGGTATGCTTTATTAATCCCAAGGGGGAAATTAAGTTGCCATGGACATGCAGAAAAAATTCACATTCACTTAACTCTGCTATAAGACAACCATAATAAGAACAACATCAATACCAGATATAAACTCACATGTAGTGCTCATTGTAAAACCGCCCTGCAGCCGGAATAAAAGCGTTTCTGAAACGCTCAGTTGAACAACGCGGCGTTAACATTCGCCCACTGAAAGAGCTCCGAAGTTCATTAAAAACATTGTGAAAAGGGTGATCCTCAAGAGACAGAACAGTCTTCAGTTTACCTTTTATCCACCTTGTCTGACCACTGAGCCAGATTTCTTGATTAGTTTATGATTTTATTTTTGTCCTCAACAGCGATGCTCCTACCCCAACACAAACCAGAATAGAACAACACACTGGCCATGATCCCCTGATAAAAAATATTCAGGAGCCTGCTGCTTATGTCAAAGGATCTCAGCTTCCTCAGAAAAAACAGCTTCACTGTTCTTTTTCCAGTTTAGTTTGCTGTCAAGGTACGCCCCTAAATATTTGTATTCCCTTCATTAATAACAACAGAAAAACTCGACAGGATGATGTGACACAAGTTTAAATATGAAATAAATTGGATAAACGTCTCACTTCCTGTCTTCAACTTCATGACGATCCGCATGCGGCGTCTGGAATAAATAGTGAGTATGCAGAACGATTCCGCAGCTCCGCTTTGCTTTACAGCCGGAGTGAATGCTTTGATTGGACTCAATGATTTGGATTTTTTTCCAATCCTCGTTTGTTTCACACTTGGTCTAAATGAGGCTTAAATCGGGTCATTTAACAGTGATGTAAATCCACAGCAGCCTGATGAGGTGATTGAAGACAGGTGTGGTTTCTGCAGCTAGCCAATCAGAGATCCTCTATTCAGGAAAAAAAAAACTCACATGCACTCAGGTACACACCCACATACCAGGATCCTGACACATGCAGCTGCATGACAAGCTTCAATTACAAACAGCTGATCTTTGTATGTTACAAAATAAAAAGTCCTTTTGGGATGTCAGAACATGTTACCATGTGCCCAGAGGGCCCGTTATAATCACATGAGCAGAACAACGCACAAACCAGCATCTACAAAGAAAAGATAGCATATCAAAATGTCACTGGTGAGGCTCCAGTTAGGAAATAATTTGCTTAAATGACAATGTGCACAACTACTCTTTGCAATTTGGAGTGCATGCAACTTTTTAAAATGATAAAGCACGTTTTACCCCAATGCAGGCAAACAACACTTTTCCAACAAGCTTTTTACTGCACAGCAGAAAGATACACCTGCACACCTTTTAGACATCTTTATCAAATCTAAAACTACATTTTTTTCCATCCTTATCAATAAAATGTCAATTTTCATGTTCTCCCCGTGCATACATGGTTTTTCTCTGAGTATCCCCCCCCCAGACCCAAAACATGCATGTTGGGTTAACTGGAGGCTCTGTTTTGTCTGATGGTTGTATGTTTCTGTGATGGACTGTTGACGTGTCCAGGGTGTCGCTCAACTCTTGCTCGATGACTGCTAAAGTCAGGGAACAGCTCCCTTAGGAATAAACGTTCCAGAGCGTGAATAAATGAATGAATTTTACTGAAGGGTTCAGGTAATACTCTAACTTTGTAACAAAAATCCAGATAACATTAGAGATGTCAGCATCACTCTGCTTTTCATCACCAAACAATGCCTTTAACATTTATCTGTGTGTCAGTTCTTGTTTCCTAGAGTGATGCTGGTGGTGACGCACAAGCTATCATAGGGGAATTTTCAGAGGCTTTTGTCTAAACGAAAAAGCTAGAAGTATAAAAGGAGAAGCACTTATTCATCTTCACAGCACCGTGACTGGAGTAAAGGAACTTGTGCAACAGAAAACAATGAGATCAAACCTGTGAGGCAACAACAAGCTTTTACTGCGCGTTCAGTCTTTTTAATGATTGAGTGTGTTAGTGTAATAGAGAATGGTGTTGAGAACAGCACCCAAAGCTACTGTAGGAGGAGAGATTGGTCATTTAAAATTAAAGTTAAAGTCCCAAGTCATCATGACACACTGGTGAAATTACATCTCTGCATTTGACCCATCCCCGTGGTGGGGAGCGGTGAGCTGCAGCTGTGGCCGTGAACTATTTGGTGGTTTAACCCCCCAATCCAACCCCTTAGTGCTGAGTGTCAAGCGAGGAGGCATTGGGTCCCATTTTTTCAAAGTCTTTGGTATGACCCGACCAGGAATCCAACCCTGATCTCCCAGTCCCGGGGCGAACACTCTACTAGGCCACCGGAGCTGGTGTGAATTCAACACCAAATGATGACACCCACCTTTCTTCTAAGCCCACTTCTACGTTTCTGCATGAGATAAAATCTTGGTTCACCTCTTAAATTAATAAATCAGTTGTTGGTACAAATCTCTCCTCAACAGCAATAACTCATTTATTTCACCTCGCCTTAAGCTAAAAATCTAATCACCACTTTTCGTCATATTCTGTCTTTTACAGCTGGCAAAAGTGATGTAGTTAAGTCTGCCGACTTTTATCTGCATAATATAAATAACTGCCAACGCTCAGGTCCAATGCCACACCTGTTCACTCCTTGGTCACATGTATTGATTTCTAAAAATCTGTTCCATTTTGTTTCTGTCTGAAGTCACAACATGGACTTCCTTTAAGGACATCATCAGCTTCCTATTATTTACCTAATGCAATTCAGAATTCTGCTGCTTTAAAACCTCCGGAACTTTATTCAAATAAATATTAGGAATATTGACTGTCTCTTTATTTTAAAATATTGTTTGAAAATACATCTGTTCATGCTTGTATTTTAAAGTTTGTTTATTGTTTAAAGGTTTTATTGGTGTTTTTCTTGTTTGCTTTGTAAAGTGACCTCGTGCACAAACAATAAAGAGATTGGTGACCAGAATTGGCCGATCTGAAACTCAAAATTTGCATTTTTCTTTCAGCCAATGAATATAACTTAGGCTGGCATGATATGATATGATATATCCAAGATCCAAGATGGCGCGACACGGGTTGCAGCCTGCCAGAGCAGCTCTCACTACTTCACTCTCTTTTTTATTCTTTGCTTGTTTTGTGTTGCGTGTTTTTAACCGCACGATCCACAGGAGTACTTTTGTGTCGTTTGTGTTCATTTTTTTACTTTTATCTGAACTTCTGGGGGTCGCACAAGGAAATTCTCCCGGGTCCATCCACGCACCTATTATCTACAGCAGGGACCAGCTGATGAAGCTGCGGCCACCGGCGCTCTTCCACACAGACGCGCCTGTCCTGCCCCCTGAATTGAGGAGGAAATACAGGGGGTGCAGAGCTGGGCTTAGAATACAGCAGAGGAAACGGAGATATAAACCATCTTTGCCCTCCGTGATTATGGGAAATGTCCGTTCTCTGCCCAACAAGATTGATGAGCTCACAGCACTGACCAGACTCCAGCAGGATTACAGACGGTGCAGTTTGATGTTTTTTACTGAAACGTGGATGAATGAGCTCATCGCTGAATCTGAGGTTTCCCTGGAAGGATTTAAACTCGCGCGCGCTGACAGGAGCGCAGAACGGAGCGGTAAGCGAAAAGGAGGGGGTCTGGCTGTGTTCATTAATGAGAGATGGTGCAACCCAGCGCATGTGACCATTAAACAAAAACTCTGTACAAAAGACATTGAGTTACTGGCTGTTGGTCTCAGGCCCTATTACATCCCGAGAGAGTTTTCACATGTCATAGCGTTTAATGTGTACACCCCC
>SSNS01000033.1:1797277-1923828 GCA_006937985.1 Aphyosemion australe
GCTCCAAAGTTCTGTGGAGAAGCTGCAGACAGCTCATCCAGATGCGCTTGTTCTCATCAGCGGGGATTTTAATCACGCGTCTCTCTCCTCCACTCTGCCCACTTTTACACAGTATGTTAAGTGTCCCACAAGAAATTTCAATACAATTGATCTGCTGTATGCTAATGTCGAAAACGCATACACTTCCTCCCCCCTGCCACCGCTCGGCCGCTCAGACCACAACCTCATCTACCTGAAGCCTGAATACACACCCAGGGTGATTAGGGAGCCTCCTCAGAAAACAACTGTGAAAGTGTGGAATGAGGAATCAACAGAAATTCTGAGGGACTGTTTCCAAACCACTGACTGGGAAACACTCTGCAGCACTCATGGTGATGACCTTGACAGCCTGACCCACTGTGTGACTGATTATGTAAACTTCTGTGTAGAAAACACGGTCCCAACATGAAGAGTGAGGTGTTTCTCAAACAATAAACCTTGGCTGACCACAGAGCTGAAATCCCTGCTGAATGAGAAAAAGAAAGCTTTCATGTCTGGAAATAAGGAGGAGCAAAAACGTGTGCATGAAGAACTTAAACACAAAATAAGACGGGCAAAAGACAGCTACAGGAGGAAGCTGGAGAATCAGCTGGGGCAGAACAATGCTCGTGGTGCCTGGAGAGGCCTCAGGAACATCACAGGTCACAGTGGGAGGAGTGGTGCCAGTGGGTCTGCTGACGGGGACCAGAACCGAGCCAATGAGCTTAACCTGTTTTTTAACAGATTCGACTCCACTGCCCCCACTGCTGCAACAGGCACCACCAACACCTCCACCCCCCAACCACCTCCAGTCAGCCAGCCAACCCCCCACCTCCCAACTTCACACCATTCATCAGCTTCTCCCCCCTCCACCAACTCTCATCAGCAACAACCCCCCCTCACTCCCCCCTCTCAGTTACACCGGACCAGGTGAGGAGAGAATTGAGGCGGCTTAAGAGCAGAAAATCAGCAGGTCCTGATGGAATCAGCCCCAGACTGCTCAAAGACTGTGCTGACCAGCTGTGTGAAGTGGTCACACACATGTTCAACCTGAGCCTTCGACTGGAGCAGGTCCCCATCCTGTGGAAGACCTCCTGTGTGGTTCCAGTCCCCAAAACATCACATCCCAGGGAACCAGACCATTACAGACCTGTCGCCTTGACCTCCCACCTGATGAAGACTATGGAGAGACTCATCCTCACCCATCTGCGTTCAGTGGTGAGCCCAGAAAATAGACCCACTTCAATTTGCATATAAACCAAACATGGGGGTGGAGGACGCCCTCATCTAGCTGCAGCACCAGGCTCTGAATCACCTCGAGATGCAAAAAAGCACTGTGAGGATCATGTTCTTCGACTTCTCCAGTGCCTTCAACACCATCCAGCCGTGTCTACTGCAGCAGAAGATGAGGGGTGCAGGAGTGGACGTATATCTGACTGCATGGATCAACTACCTCACCAACAGGCCACAGTACGTGAGGCTGCACAACTGTACGTCTGAGGTGGTTGTGTGCAGTACTGGAGCTCCGCAGGGTACAGTGCTCTCACCCTTTCTCTTCACCTTCTACACCTCGGACTTCACCTACAACACCAGCAGCTGTCACCTCCAGAAGTTCTCTGATGACTCGGCCATCGTCGGCTGTGTGTCTGAGGGGGACGACCAGGAGTACAGGTCAGTCATCATAGACTTTGTGGACTGGTGTGAGCGTAACCACCTTCGCTTGAACACCAGTAAAACAAAGGAAATGGTGATTGACTTCCAGAGAAACACTCCTCCTCACTCACCAGTAAACATCCAGGGAGCAGACATTGAGGTGGTGGACACATTTAAGTACCTGGGTATCATCCTGGTACACAATAACACCAATGCAATATTCATGTGTTCTATACTTGTGCAATACCGGATTCACATTGTTGTCTGTGTCTCTTACAGTATGCTGCATAGTGCTGGTACCAAGTTTGTTTTCATCTTTATTTGTGGTTTTTTAGTGATCTAAAATTACAATACTAGATTACTGCCTATGTGTATATACATGTATCCTTGTTTTTATCTTTCTTCTAATTACCTTTTGAGTGATGGTGCTGCTGTGTCAAGTGAATTTCCCCACTGTGGGATCAATAAAGTCTATTCTATATGATATGATATATAATATGATATATGATATAATATATTATATGATATATCAGTGTTTCCCAACCCTGGTCCTCAGGGCATATTGTCCTGCATGTTTTCCATGTTGCCCTTTCAAACACCAGTGTTTCCCTGCTCCCACACCTGACTTAAATGAATGAGTGATTAACAGGCATCTGCAGCATGTGATGTCCTCCTGAGGAGGCAACCTAAATCAGGTGTGCTGAAGCAGAGACATGGAAAACTTGCATGACAGTGTGCCCTGAGGACCAGGGTTGGGAAACACTTATATATGATATATGACATGATATATTATGATATATATTAGATATGATATGATACGAACATTTTTATCCTACACCCAACAGATATAAACATTAAAAATGTTCTTTGCTTGAATATTTTTTCTTTAAAGATGTGCAAAGGAGAAGATCAAACTATTTTCTTTAATGTAACCAACGCTTGTTTTCCTCTGGAGAAAAAACTCCATCTGCAGTGTGTTGATGACTGGATTCTGGATCTGTTCGATTTTTGTCAATAATATTCATCCTCCAAGTTGGGCTGATAAGGAGTTTCAGTCGGTGGCCCACGGGGAATTGGCTGGGGCCTTTCGCCGTAATCTGTAACAACAAATGAACAAATTGTTCGGTTCTGCATACTAGCACATAAACAAAACACATTTCTGCATTTGTCCTGTGATTATTTAGAAGAAGAAAGATCACTTCATTTTGTAACATACAAAAAAGTTGCCAATAGCTTAAAAATCTTTTTAAAAATATCTCACCATCAAATAGGCGGATGTGTGGTTTGAGAAGATTAGGGTCAAAAAGCAGCTTGAGCTCCTCTATCTGTCTGTCTGACCTGTTAGAATAAATAAATACTAGATAAACATGCAGCAGAAACCTCACACCTGAATATGATTCACAAGGATGGATTATCCAATATGCATTATGGGCACAGGCCCAGGGGCCCACGCCCACTAGGGGCCCACATGAGCAACGCAAGGAAGGGGAAAATGATAAATGACATGCACTTATGTAGCAACTTTTAGAGTCAGAGGACTCCAAAGCGCTTTACACTACAGTGCATCATTCATCCATTCACACACACATTCACACGCTGTTAGTGATGAGCTACAGTGTAGCCACTGCATGCCCAGGGGCACACTCACAGAGGCGTGGCTGATGAGCACATGCGCCACTGGTCCCTCTGACCACCATCAGCAGGTAAGGAGGGTGAAGTGTCTTGCCCAAGGACACAACAGCAGAATTCTTGGTAGGGAGCCAGGATCGATCCTACAACCCTCTGATTACTGAACAACCCGCGCTACCTCCTGAGCTACTGCTGCCCTCCTAAAAGAGGTCTAACAGCAAAAACATCAGCGAGACATTAATTATACTCTAACTCAGCTACAGGTCATGACATACACACCACTGAGATGATAAATTCAGAGATGTAAATGCAGAGTTACTCGACTCCGTGTCCAAGTCCGTGCGCCTCTCTCGTGGCAGCTATGGTTTATCCTGAAGGACGGAGAGTGCGGACTGTTCACGTGCTCCAGCTGCTGACCTGCGCACCGCCACAGTAACATTCTCAAAGTCGTGCTACCAAAAGAAAATAATTGACTTGAAATCGTTCCTGTCTGGTACTTTCTGACTTTTATTCATGCCTGGTGCACTCTGCTGCAGCGGTGCTCAAAACTTGTGCTCCGGTGACCACCTTACTGTCACTGCCGCATACTCCACTATTATCACGGTCGGTAGATCCCTTTGAACTGCTTAGTTCAAGAGGAAGCGAGTGTTTGGCCAGCTGATGGTCAAGTGGGGTTAGGGTGGGGAGTGTCGACTAAAGAGGAAGGGGGTGGGAGCGTCCTTTGCACTTTGGGTCCCTGCAATCATAATCCAAATTGATTGTCTGACGAGGTAACAAACTCCTCCAGTCTAGTCAAAATAGCCCTCTCCAGAACCTTGGACAGGGTGCTGGCCAGGGCAATGGGCCGGTAATTCTCCTTCTTGTTTATATTGCCTGTTTTATTTTTATTATAGGCACCAGAACTACAGGTAACATAAGCCCCGTTTCCTTTTGATGAAACGTATAGCCCGTTTTGCCTTTATGTGGGTATTTTTTTTATAATTAAAAATTGGGCCTCTACTAGGTTTGCCTGCTTCAGCCCACAATTTAAAAGTTCTTCTGGCTTCCACATAGAACTCATCTACATGTTCATTCCATCCTGGCTTGGATTTATGTTTAATATTTTTGTACAGGGGTATACTTGATTCAAGTAGAGAGTTTACAATTTCTTCATACAGAATGCAAATTTGTTCATCATGTTGCACATTTTTACAATTTATATTAGAGCACGTGACTGCACTTTTTGGTAGCATAATATTTCTCAGCATAACCTCAGACCGGCTACAATACCGACCAAAATCCTGCTGAGTCAAGCTGTCCCAATGTATTCTCTTTTCTTGTAAAACAGTATTTAGAAGCAACATGGTTGGTAGGTTACCCATATTTATCTCAATGCAAAATGGTATATGATCTGACAACGCAAATTCAGTGTTTATACTGATCTTTTCCAAAGACTCATGTGCATCTTTAGAACAGATGCAGTGGTCCAGCCATGAAGTTGTGTGCCACGCTTCGCTGATGAAGGTGTAACTATCCGCAGGCAGTAATACTTGGCTGGAAAGAATCAGGCCATTATCTGAGCAGAACTGTTTTAAGTGACTACCAAATAGAGAGTTCCTGTTCGACACATCAGCATTCATATCACCCACTAAGAAAAGGCAAGAGGGAGGGCTGTCCTGGATACATGATGTAATGAAGGCCAACTTATTAAGATATTCATCTTCATTATGTGGACATTCATAAGGTGCATATATGTTTAGTATGAAAAAATTCTTATCACCACAATTTAACTCAAGACCTATAGCCCAGTCAACTTCCAGCCTGATAACTTTGATCAGCTGGTCGTACCTTTTATGCCACAGAACAGCCACTCCTCCAGGTATTCTGCCCCTTACTAACTTGGTGCTACAGTCAGTGGTAGATCCCCCTGCTCCATAGTAGTCTTTATGCAGAGAGTTGAGTTTCCCTAGATCTTGCTTAGCTAAAAATGTCTCTTGAACGCACAATATATCACACGTATCCAAGAGCTTGTCCACTACGGAGCGACGTAATTTATCCACCTCAGTATGGCCCACTTTTAGTCCCCGTACGTTGTAAGAACCAACATTAATGTTCATTATTCCAATATTTTGTCCCCGCTGCCACCCTCAGCACCGGCCTGGTCTTCTGCTTTACTTGGTGATGCTAAAGGTGCAGCACACTGCCACTCGTCGTCCCAAGTACCATGGACTTGGAGTTGACTTTGTTTAAGTTTTTCAAAAAATCGGCAGACGTAAACCCCCGCTGGCCAAAGTTGTGGATCATACATGTCAGACACTTCATCACACTCTGCACTGACCTGGAATTAGCTGAATCTGTTGTAGTTAGAGACGATTTTCCAACATGTAACCTGTCTCCCCAACTTCTCCGACAAATAGGACAAAGTGTCAGCTTCCAGCTCGGGGGAGAATCGGGTGGCGAAAACACTCACCCGTTTCGTTCTGATCACTGAGATGCTATCCCCTGCTCCTGTTCCAATGATACCGGATTTCTTGCGCTGCTCCTTTTTCCCGGGTTCCTTATTTGGTCGAGCACCCGGCCCTCCTCCGTTGTGTTGTATGATTAGACGCTTTTGAGTGGCTTTCTTCACAACAGTGCTCCAAGCCGGTGAATGTAGCGTTTCATTTTCCTCTTTACCACCTGGTTGAGGCGCTGGCTGCGTTGTTACTTCTATCTGTGCATGCTCCTCCGTCTGCTCCGGTCGATCGTGTGCACCCTCCAAAACTCTCAGCCGCTGGTTCATAGCAGCCGCGGTTGCCCCTAGGTTTTCATTCACTCTTCCCTGGGCCTCCATAGCCGTTCTCAGGATCATGATCTCCCTGTTCAGCTGCTCCATCCGGCTAAGCAGAGCCGACGCGTCCATGTTCCCAAATCCCACAGGTGGTAGATCATCCAGGTAATGTGAGACAAACCTGGGTATATCTTCCCCGCACTCATTCATTACCTTTATGCAGTCTTTAATATTGTTAACATCCTTTTGTGGACCTTTATGCCTGATACAGCATACAGAGGACCTGCTCATTTCAAACAGCAGGCGTTTGGACTCCTCGATCCAATCAGAGGAGAAATTATTTGAAACAAGCATTACTATTTCGTCCTGCGACAGAGTCTTCATTATGGTGACAATAAAGTTTAAAAGTTCATCTTCCACAATTATTTTTCCATTTGCAGTTTTATATATAAATATCTCAGACTTCCCTTGAGATCCACCAGCTGCTCTGACACGTACTGCCACACCGACACCATCACAGCCATACACTCACAGAAGACACAAAAACAACCTTTTTCTAAATAACAGATGTAGGTACCTCTGTCTGCTCATGACTCAAAGAAAAGCCCAAGTCTAATGGTCCAAAATTGATGCTAAAGCCATTTTAAACAAGCCGTCGCGATCTTGTTCCACCAACCAAACCAACAGAGTGCTGTGATTGGCATAACACAATACTGCTCAGGCCAATGGTAGGTCTGCTGAGGCTCCTATGGAGCATGGCTAGACCAACATGCGGTGCAAAATCATTTTGCTTCTGCAGCTGTCCGTCTTAGATTAGCTCTAAAACAGATGCTCCTATTGTTTTTTTCTTGCCAACTGAACTTTATTGTTATTAACGTTTAACTATTCACCTCTCCTCCATCTCTCTGTGCGTAGATATAAAACAAATTTTTGGCGGTGGTTCATTAAAGATGACCTAATGTCTACTCATGCAAAATGATCAGACACAGACATCCGTGACATGTAACTGTCCTGACAATCAATCAGTCATGAAAAGGAAGTATAACACATAGTTTTTAAAAAGACCAACCTGTTCAATGTAGGTGCAGACATCTCTCCAACAATCAACAGAAAGATGAGACAGACCCTTGTGAAGATGGTGTTCAGGTGTGGCGGCATTTCTAGTGACACCGAAACAAACTTTCGTAACTTTTGTTAACATGAGTGACTTGAATCTGGATTTAACTTGAACTACTGACTCTTTTCATACAAACAAATTAAACAAGTTTTTGTTTTTGTGTCACCGTGGCACCAAAGTCTAAACTTTTTAAAAAACTACAGCAACAAAAAAAAATAAAAAAAACAAGATGGCAGTTTCTCAGTACCCAAGTACGCTAGTATATTGTGTACTTGACAAGTATGTTCTTGGCAAGTACAGCAGAAAGTCCGCTCTACTGAATATGGGAGGATGAGGACGGTATTTGGAGCAGAACCGTACTCCGTTGCATCATGGCAACACCCTGACATAAAAATAAAAGTCCAGTTTGTTCATTAAAGCCGCATTCCTGAACTTTGCGGATATATGCTCTCTGTCGCCTCCTCAAGGCTTGCTGCGTAACGTCACTGTCGTAAAATTAACTCTCTCTCTTGCGCATAAGAGGCATGTTTACATTACTAATATCAGACAAAACAACATTTTTCCACCTCCACACATTGAATAAATAGTTTTATCAGGACTGTATAACAACTTTATGCCCGACCAAACACAATAACCCTGGTGAAATCATTTATTACTTACCTAGCCATTAGCAGCACGGCTAGGTCAGAGTCCGTAGTTCATGCTGTTCTTTCTAAAAGAGCTCTCCAGCGAGGAAGACGGCCCAATAATAACTCTGGTCTTTGCTCTTGCTCTATCACGTTCTCCTTTTCTTTTCCTAGATTCCTTGTAATTCCGCGGCAAATTTTACAATGTGCGTTTTCATTCCAAAGAGGGCAAAAAACGTGCGGACCACGGGTCAAAAACTGTATAGTGAGGTAAACAGAAGTGGGATCCAATAACACCATCACAGCTCCGAAAATGAACATAATAGATGATAGTATGGCACCAAAACTTTACAAAAAACATTATTTTAAGGTGTAAAAGTTGTGGAATGTGTCTTTAAATAACTAAATAATAATGACTACATATTAGTTGTATATCTGGTCCACTTTGATCAAATTTGATAAAATACCAGCTTCTCCTAGCCTAGTGAACTAGACCAAATTCTTGCTTTGCAGAGTTTGGTCTAGGCACGCTTCATAGGAACCCTCGCAGCCAAAACCACTGCTGTGTCTATCCAATCACAACTCCCTATAGTTTTGGTTGAGCCAATCACAGCGCTCTATATTGTGGGCCAATCACAGAGCGGGAGTAGCCGATGACGTCAGCGCTGCGGCCGCGAACCCAAGCAACATGGCGGCAGCGCCGGAGCCACGTTCTTTTGAAACGGCTTTGTCATCAACATTGGATTATTTAGACTCCAACGTGCGTAAGTCTGTCGGCTATACTTAGCGGCTTCTTATTTTTATCAAACAAAGTAGTGCAATGTCCCAGTACACCTGATATTCACATGTTTTTATACAAAAACGACAGAAATCATTGACGCCATTGGTGGGTCCCGCTTTACCGTAGTTGTGATTACGTCACGTTGTTCGTTACTCTGATTGGTCCTAGCGCTATCCAATTGCGTGCTGACATTTTGAAAGACAACCGTAGATCCCGCCTCACGACTGAGAGCCGTCAATGGTTCGTGGCCAGACTATATATTCACATATATAGGATGGCTTGCCAGGCTAAGCTTCTCCTGCTGTTAAATGAAGAAAAAAAATTATTTTTCATCCAAAAAAAGCTATTTGAGGCAACACTGCTTTTATTTTGATAGTGGGTTAACTAATTGGCATTTTGAAGAGTCTGAAGAAAAATACTGCAGCAAATTTTACAGGTTACACACAATTATTTACAAAAACAGGCAACTTTATATTTGTATTTATGATATAAAACACTAGTTATGAGCTTTCTCCACTGCTGTTCAGAGTAGAACTGTCTGCTGTCCTAAGTCTGCAGATTGATGCACTAATGCATTCTTCATACAATGGAGCAAAAACACATCTGGGAACTTTGTGCAAACTTGCCATGATATGTACTTAGGATTGGAACAGCACTTGGGCCAGCGCGGACGCCTGTCACAAGGACGTGAGTACACAGGTTCAGACGAGTATGCATATTGAGAAACAGCCGATGTTTCAAGCTGGCCCTAGGCTGTGGAACAGCCTTCCTGTGGATCTAAGAAAAAACATAGAGCACTTCAAAGCACTACTTAAAACTTACTTGTTTGAGCTGGCTTTTAATGCAGGTTGACTTGAGTAGGCAACTTCTGTTTTAATTGATTTGCGTTTTATCTTTACTTTTTACCATTAAATGCATTTGTTTTATACATTTTAACCTTGATTTTACTGCAATTTCTTCTTGATTGTGTTTATTTTTTAATCTAATTATTATTTTACTCTTGTTAAGCACTTTGGGGTTGCCTGTGTGACTGTAAACGTGCTATAGAAATAAACCTGACCTTGAAACTATTTGGGTTTAATTTCCTGCTTCTACTTCCTCTAAATGGAAACCTACTGGTGTGCCAAGTTTCTGGCAGTGTTTGTTATGAAAAGGACACAATAGGAGATGAATGCAAGATATAATTATATTACCTATTAACCTAAACCACAAATCTTCTAGTTTTCAGATTGGCTCAGGATAAATACCCAAACAACCGCCAGAATCTATCAAAGCACCAAAGGCTCATGAAACAAAACAGATTTCCCAAATTGTATGATAAGTACATAATCATATGTAGTATTTCAACATTAGAAGAAAACAGGAAGCAGATCACATTTAGTTTTGCAAGTCAAGTTTGTTTGATCCTTCCGGCAAATAGTTTTCAAGAAAAATGGAGCACACATCCAGTGGAAAAAACAAGAAGTCTAATTAAATGTTAAAGGGATATTCAACTCAAAATTGAAATTTTGTCTGTTGACATATTTCCCAGAGTTAGATAAGTGGGGAAAAGCATTTTGTAACCAGCGCAGTAATTCTCCTGATCTGGCAGCAGTCCGTCTGCTTTAGTTTAGCATAAACAATGGAAGTGAGTGCCAGTGTGCAGTAGGCTTCAGACGTCTTGTTTTGCAGTAGCCAGACTGTTTGCAATTTTTTGATCAATCTTTTTCAAGCTTTCATAATACTTTCAAAATGTTGCTTTTTAACTATTTTTTGTAAAATTTTCTGGTTGTTGTCATTTGTTTGTTGAGCTAATACGTGATGACATATGATTCATTCATGTATAAAATGTTCCTCATCCCAACGAACAAGACACGACTGATACATGACAAATGACCCATCAACAAAGAGCTGTTAGCTGAAAATGTGACATAAGGAGACCATCAGCGTTCTGATCCTGTAGAGATCAGTGCTTTTCCCCTCATTTCATAAAAATACTTTATATTCTGGTTATCTGACATTCATATTTTCAGACCTGATAGTAACTTGGCAAGCTTCCTCAATTCCTGTTTACGTCCAATGTAAGTGTCATGTAAATAACTTATGAGTAATTTTTGGTAACAGTATTTAAAAGTATTTTTGTATTATATTATTTAGTTTCATGTTGCAAAGTTATGTTTAATCATGTACATAAGATTTATTTTGCGTAAAGAAATATTTTTGTTGCACTGCAAGTATCGCGAGGTTTGACGTAATTGTGAGAGGCTGCGGGACTTGCTCTTGAAGGAGAACGCAAGCCACATCATCTGAGTCACCCACAGTAGTCTTGTGTATCGGTTCAAAAGGTAATTTGTTATTATGGACATTGGAATATTGCATGTTTGTATTGTATGGTGTTTAATAAGTTCATATGTTAATTTAGAATGCACAAGACTGGAGAAACTCGTCTAGGACCTCCGAGGTGGCAAGCGGCCAGAAGGTATTTTTTGTGAATGGAAGTTGATTTAATTTCATGGAATAATTGTTTAAAGTTGTTATTTTTGTGTTTATAGTTTTCACGGCGTTTGATAAATAAAAGGAAAGCGCCTGTTCAGAGGAAGCCGAGCCAGTGTTGTCATTTCGGAGCTACATCCAATCTGAATTATCTTATATCAAACTCAGGATTACGAACTGGGCAGAAGATACGTGAAAAGCTGTCAAATTCCAAAATAAATAAACGAGTCTGCAAAACGATAGATTAAAGCTACAAGAGCAAATCTGGAAAACAAATTAGCTTAAATTTTTTTTCATGCCCCTAACAGTTTTCTAAAATATTATAGCTATAAATATATTGTGGAGATTAAAAAATGAAAAAAATTAATATTTGTCTAAAAACCTCCACCAATAACATGGCTCGGACCATCCGGTTGTCGGTCTCACCGAACCGCCGCACTTCCCTGGGTCCTCCACTCATTCCACACTCACGTATTCAGCACCAGAACACCACTGGTGTGAGAGGTTCTCCCTCAATAATATCAGAGAAGGAGAAACAGCCGGCTGCTACCACTTCAACTTTAGGACAAACTACCAGAGTCCCAGAAAGAAAAACACCATTTGAAGTCACGGACAACAAAAGACGTTTGGACCTAGAAAACGGAGACTGGTGGTTAGCGCTAGCTCGTTTCCACTGGCATTGACATTTTATGCAAATTCTTGAGAAAACTCTTTGGCCTGACTGTCAACACCAACCAGTGGAAAACAACAGCAACTCTTATGTTCACTCATTTGCTTTGCACATAAACAAACCCACGCCCCTTCTTCAACTAGACTTGGTAGGACTGTCAAGGGAATGTGCCGTTTCCACGTAAAGAATAATGAAGGTACAAGAGAACATTTCAAGGAAATAGCAGCAAAAACAAACCACTAACTAGCCTGGCAAGCCATCCTATATATGTGAATGTATAGTCTGGCAATCATCCCCACCAGCGTGTGAATGGGTGGATGACTGATTGTGTTGATCACGTGCCCTGTGATGCGCATCAGCTCGGTTTGACTTTTTTGCATCTGTGCTCTGCATCAAAGTGGTTCATCTTACATGATGATTCCCCCTTGATGCTACAAGAAACCCTGTCCTCGCTCACAACTCGTGCTGCAGCATCTCCTTCTCTTGCGTGTGCTCGCAATCAGGGTTCTGCAGGATGTGTGACTGTTTGTGCCTCCAGGCCTCTCAACTCGCCCTTTCGAGCACAGCCTCCCATTGGTCGCACTGGTTCACTAGCCTCAGAGTGGGTTTGATGCATGAGAAGAGAAGCATGCTTCTAGCTCCCTCCTCAGTGGGAGGAGGCCTCGTACACTGGGGAGTCCCCTGCATCATGATGGAAGGAGTTTCCCTCTGTCGTCTGCCATCACGCATTCCTGTGCTGATGGACACCTCCCTGTCAGTTGGAAAGTGCGGGGGGATGCGCTGTTCCCAAACGGTAGGAATTTGTTGACTTCCCTGCATGTCTGCCCATGATAACATACTGGAACTGCTAACATGGAGGAGAGTGAGCAAACATTTTTTCCTTCTGTTCGAGGGTCATCATGTCTAGGTTCACACAGACAAGTAGCAGCGGCCTACACAAATCACCATGGTGGGGTTCATTTGCTCCCACCTGTCCCACCATCATCTGTGGAGTACATGTGAACCTGCTGTCAATCATGACCACCTGCAGGTGTCCTAAATGTGGGAGCAGACATCATGTCCAGGGGAGGTCCACGCCATTCAGATTGGCATCTCCACCCCAATCTGATCACTCAGATTTGGAGCAGGTTCGGTGAACCGCCATTGACCTGTTTGCCGTGCTTGAAAATGTGCAGTGTCATCAGTGTTTTTACCTGAGACCACGGGACCAGACTCTGCTGGGAGTGGACACGTTTGTGCACCAACCATGGCCCAGGATGCTGCTTTAGATATTTCTCCTGGTCCTGCTGATTCACCCAACTCCTGGATCAGTTTGGGTTGAAATGGATCTCGGTGATTCTGATAGCCCCAGGTGCGCTCCGCACCATGGTTCCCGAGTCTGCAGCGACTTGTGACAAGCCCCACCATGACTGCTTCCATGGAAAGAGGATTCTCTTCTCCGGGCTGGGGGTGTGATCAGACACCCCACTCCCCGCAAATGGGCCAGAAGCTTGGGGTTGGTCAATGAACAGAAGTGCTTAGAGGCGAAAACTCAACCAGCTTTGCCTTTAATTCAATAGCAGGCCTTAAAGGGTGAAGCCTATACAAAATAAAACAATGATTACATATTGTAACGCCAGATTCTATGAGTGTAGGCACAGCCCTTTAGGCGACGGGCCTCCCTGGTTCTGGTAGTGTCAAGAGCCTTGGGAGATGAGGGAGGGTCTAGCACCCCTTAATAACTGATGCAGGGCTCACAGTAGGCAGGCGTATATATTGAAAACTCTTCAGTGATTGGCTAGTCGAGAGAACCCTTATCCAATAGCAGGCCTTAAAGGGCTGCGCCTATACTTATAGAATCTGGGGTTACAATCCACAACCATCGTTATTAACTCAGAGACCAGTATTAGTGTTTACATTCCAGGGGAGGAGGGATCTGGATTCGTGACTATATGTGGATGATGCATGATGACACAAGCATGCCATCCAGGCTTTTGCAAAAGCTTAGCAGAGCTAAAGGGAAGAAGCGGCTGAGGCAGGAAAATACATGCATGAAGCCAAAAATCGCTTTGGGAGTGGTTTTCATGAGGAACACTATAGCATGGTCAAAAGCTCCAAACATTTGATTTTGCATGATATAGTCCCTTTAAAACACCCCATCACTCACGACTTGTTTGTTTTGAAGCAGGTGTGTTTACACCTTGGATTTAAAACTGCCACAGAATAAGTTGCTGCTCTTTAACTTGGGCGTTAGGAAGATGTGTCAATATGTGCTGAACACGTTTCTCAATGAGCAACTGATAATTAGGGTAAATAAAAAAGGTGGGGGAGGGAGCAAGAAAATAACTGAAAAAATAAACACCCAAAAGCCATCGTGTCTCACAGGAGATGAGGTGGAAAAGCACATGATCTCATTTGAGTGAGGTGAGGGAGCTCGGAGGGGATGGGCTCTGAGTCAGAGGAGTCTGCTCGCGTCTCCTCCGGTTCTCATTCCTGTGTGCGCTGAGGGGTGTGATTCCGTTCAGCAGTACCGACTTCTATATTATTAAAAAGGAAAAAATCACATAAAGCATTTTTTATATCCCAGGTGGAACTCTGGATTAGTTTGGAGCTGATGAAAGTAGGTTCTCCATCTTGCAAGTGAGTAAATATAGTTTTTTTTCCTAGTGAAATCCAGGGTTTGACTAGAATTTATTTAATTAACGGGTTTTATTTCAATAATTTTCTTTTCATTTCAAGAGTTGCTGCTTGTAAAAAACATATTTGGTTTCCTTTTTACGCAAATCTGCGTTTTTTTCTATTTCTGCTCTCTACGTAAGTAAATTACTGCCTTTTCCTTTTATACATTTGAATTAAAACTGTTTTTTACACTTTTTTGCTATTTTCTTTTATGTAGAATGCATTTCCATCTTAATTGGGTTTAAAATATAATCACACCTTTCGATTACCTTTTTATTCGATGAAGACTTGGTGTGTTGATGATGAGATTACTGAACAGGAAATTATGTTTTTAAAAATGTCATCTTGTTTGCCAAACCGAACTATGATAAGAAGCTTATTATCAAATGTCATCCTGCTTTCTCATAATCTCTAAACATTTATAAGCTTTTTAAATAGATACGCCATTTATGACTTGTATCTTTTACAATTTCCTGACTCCTGCTTTTGCTCTTAAATTTAAACTAAAAATTCTGATAAAATGAATGAAAAAATTTGAATAAACTAAGAGCAATGTAATTTATAGACACAGTTTTTTTTTATTTTTGTTTTGCATTATGTCCTAAAATTATCCACTATTTTGATGAAAGGTGACACCCTGAGGAAAGGGTGATTGCCGACAACATCTGATGGGTATTTGTAGTTGCACATTTAAAGCTGACAGAACTGGTTTGGCTTGCTAGATTGTGTGTGTTTGTGAAATTGAACTCTTTTTTCCCCTTTCTGCCTCCCCCCCCCCCCTCTCTTTCTCCTGGGGGGGGTACGTGCAGCTCATCTTTACCTCAGTTGAAGATCGTGTTTGCTTGGAACCAGAAAAGTCATTTTCTCTAACCATGAGGTAACGCATGTCCCATTTTGTCATGTCTGCAGTTTTCAAACTGTTTTTGTGCAATTATAAAACTTGAAGTAAAAGTAGCCCACATGCTCAAATGTTTCCTTTAATTAATAAAAGCCAGGAAGAAAATAATAATATAATATCTTAAAATAAATATTAAGAAAGTGAAAAATACTGTAGTGACTAGTTTGAATTTAGAAATGTCCTGAAATTAAAGTTAGAAAAATAAATAAAACGTAATTCATTGTCAAAGTCTGGCCAGGCATTTTCATTTTAATACTCATCTACACATTCCACACACATTTATGCGAGTGTTACGTTTAGCTTTAACACTAGTAAGGCCACCATACCACCATTAATGGCTGAAAATGACAGCCGTCAAACTGACTGCTGGGAATTCTAGTTGTGTCAGAATTCTGGGAGTTCTAGTGTTAATATGCATAATCGCTCATGTTGATTTTGTCTGAGTTATACCATAAAAATCCTGCAGTTACACTAAAACAGCAATTACCTGAACTGTCACTCAAGAAACCACTGTCCTACGGGAAAGGACTTCTCAGAAGAGAGGGTTGTGCCAGAAGTGCAAACAAAAGTCAGAGAGCGTAACTGCAAAGCTGGAAGTGAGAGCAAAGCTCTGATCAGCGAGAACGAAACAAAGGAAACTTTATAGTCAAACAAAAAAGGACAAAGACTACTTTTAAGAAATTGATTGCAGGTAGTAACTTTTACTTTTGAAACCACTTTTTTCTTTTTTCAATAACGTTTTTTTTCCTCAAATTCTTAATTTTTGTTTTATCTCCAAAGTGTTTTTCTTGATCATTTAGGCACAAAAATAATCCCATAAAGTTTCCCTTTGAACTAGTTTTGATGGATTTTTCTGATTTCGTTAATGTCGTGTGTTTTTTAGCCTTTTGTGTGCTCAGTGACAGCTGGAATTTTATTAATTATAAACATTGGTTCCTGTAACCAAGCTCTGCTAACATGTGTTGATTGGTAAATAAAATATATAATCGGAGGTGTACTGAATGACCCACCAAAAATAAATAAATTTAATGGGAACAAATTTCTTTTGGATTTAAACAAATGATAACTATTGTAATCTTGACTTTAAGGTCAGTTACGGAGCTAAAAGTGTCCCACCTTAGCTTGGCTAAGTATTTAAAAGTTTTTGTGGTGACAAATGCTGAAAGTCATAACTTGCCATTAACAATCAAAGTCTAAACATCAAAAACCTACGAAGGTTTGGGGTTCTCTTGCAAATGTGTTAACTGGCAGTTAAAACCTCAAAATAAATAAATAAATAACCTGAACTGTTCACACAAGTAGACAGTTTAAGTAAAGTCTGTGTTTGTTTCCCTCTGCTTTATTCCAGTGGGTGCGGCAAAGGAAAAAAGATTGCTGGAATACTCGGTTGTGTCATGCTGGTTTTAGGTTTCCTGTCTCTGTATTCAAGGTGTGTACCAAAACCAAATATGTACTTTACAGACATCTGTCAGCAGCACTCATAACAAAACAAGTTATAAAACCAGTTTAATGACATTTCTTGTTCTATATAGGCATGTAAATGAAATCGTGATGGCTCAGCAAGGGACCAGTAGGACAACAGCTGTGTCAACTGTAAACTTGGATGACACGCTCAACTACGAGTAAGATTTTCAAAGAAGGAAGGGGGTTTCTCAGATATCATATATATCACTAGATGCCTTACCCGCGCTGTTCGTCGATTGGACGAGCGTCCCTAACGCGGCGGCCATCTTACCTCGGACAGCTGCCCCCTTTCGTAACATTGGTGTCAATGGTGCATGTACTACTTAAATACCTCTACCTTGCTCAATTTTCAAACGATTTGATTTGTTATAAACGCCAGAGATGTGGCTGTGAAATATGACGGATTTGGCCCGTTAATTTAAAAATGTGTAAGCATGTGCTATCAAGCCTATGTGTCATAAGGTTTGTAATAATGAGTGGTATGCTGTCCACTCCCAGTTAAGGCATCTAGTGATATATATGATATCTATGGGGTTTCTATCATGTGTTCACTTCTCAGATCCAGTTAAAGAGACAGTGTGTAGTTTCCTGGCGATAGGGGGCAGTACATACAGTTCAGGGTAGCTTTACACCATTTCGCCGTGACTGTCGCTAGCTTAAAAAAACATTACAGTAAATGTTACCTGTCAAGCAGAAAGCATGTGACCTCAGTATGACTCCTCAGACTTTGATAGTCCTTCAGTTAATTCCATAGAGAGAATGCAATGCTGATGCTAGTTTTATGGCGGTGTAGGTCCTGGATCTGCTCGGGGTTCTGCGCCTGCTGATGATGTGACACTACGGCAATACCACTCGGCCAAAATATAGTGCATCTCTTTTTTGATTCTGTTCTTTCACATAGGTTTTGGAAAGAGTTTAGCAGTTTTGTTATTAAATTCATGTTTCTTACCGCCTAAATGTTTTAACGTAACTTCCATAAGTCGTACATCCAGCCAATCATCTAGTGTGATGTCATCAGCAGGCTCAGGACCCTGAGCCAGCTCACATAGAAGGAAACATGACGTCTAATATGGCGTCCCCCAGAGACTTAGACCCACGTCCTATGTATTTTAGACACGACTTTTATGGTTATATGTTACGAAGCCGCCAATATTTTTCAACGACTGGACATCATTTAATTTATTTTCAACAACATTTCGATGGACATTTCCAGAGATTATTCTAATGGCTAATAAGGCATTCTACCAACTATTTTTCTGTTGCACGATAAAAAAAAAAACATAAAATCTCAAATAAATACCCAAAAATGTTTTAATAAATTGGTACTGTAAAAGAGTAAACACTGACAGGCCTTCCATTTTGTATAAGACTGCTTTAATTTTGTTGTGGCGGGTTGTGTTCTGGTGACATGTAGAGCTTGGGAGTGCAGGCAGGTGGTTGGAGACGGAGTTTAGTTCTCCATGCTGCTTTGTGAGTGTGGCGAATGGTGTTATGACCTTTCCTGGGGAGTATGGTTCGTGTGCAAAAAGTAAGGGACAACAACACAAGATTTAAAAAGAATAATGATGATCAGGTTTATTTACAAAAAATCTTAAATCTTTAATCCCACAGGTGAGGAATACTAACAAACAAAACTAATACGGCCTGTGGGGAAGTAAAACAAAAGAAGTACAAATAACTAGGGTTTTCAATAATCAAATAAAGATGTCCCACTAAAACTAGGTTCTTAGAGACCAAAACAAGGATCTCAAAAGGTACAATGTCAAACCTGGGTGGTTTGACCTACTACTGTCTGTCACACATGTGAGAGTTCATAGGAGTTGCATCCCCTGCCTGAATTATTTAGCCTCCTGGGTGATCTGTAGCAACGAAAGCATTTATCTAGAGTTTGACTTTTCCAAAAGATCCTGCAACAATCAAAATGTCCAACAAATGGTCAAAAGCCTTGTCTTTGTCCAACTGCAATAGTGCAGTGTTTGGTTTCTGCTTGGAGCTGGATGTACAGGTTATCTGATACTTGTTGGATGTCTGTACAAACAAAACTATATTTGTTGTGTTTGCTTACTATTTTTATTATTCTTTGCCGTTTTGATACCCTAACCTAGCATTGTCTATAAAAATACCCTTCCAAATAGGTTTATCAGGCTTGAAACTCAACTAACTTGTCACTGTAGTTACCACAATTCCTCTTGCAATTCCATCCATCCATCCATTTTCTTCCACTTCTCCGGAGTCGGGTCGCGGGGGGCAGCAGCTTTATGAGGGAAGCCCAGACCTCCCTCTCCCCAGCCACTTGTGCCAGCTCCTCCGGGGGAATCCCAAGGCGTTCACTGGCCAGCTGAGAGACATAATCCCTCCAGCGTGTCCTGGGTCTTCCTTTGGGTCTCCTCCCGGTTGGACGGGCTCAGAAAACCACCAAATAGTTCCCGAGCGCGGGCCACAGCTGCAGCTCACCGTTCCCCACCATGGGGATGGGTCAAATGCGGAGGACAATTTTCACCACACACCAGTGTGTGTGACAACTGATGGCTTTAATCTTAATCCTAACCAGATCCCCGAGCCACCTCAACTGGCTCCTCTCAATGTGCAATAGAGCTTTCTACAGTAGCTAAAAATAGATTGTCGCAAAGCACTCTGGGGCGCAGGGTCATACATGTAAGCTAGAAGTTATAATGGATTCCTATGGGTCTGAGTTGCTCTGATTTGACTAAAGTTATTTTTTCGTCTCCTAAAGATTTTCAAACAGCAAGGAACTAAGCGCTGCTGCTGGAGGAGGTGCTAATCGGACTCTAGACGCCCAGATCGCATGTTGGAGAGGACTTTTTATCCCTTTTCCAAAGCCGGGAAAGTCCGCGACCCCAAACCACATGAAACAGCTGGAAAGCTACACGGGCTAAGCTAAAGACAGAAGAAGCAAAGCGGTGGTAGTTTTTAAGTTGGACGAGCGGATTTTAACTGTGTGGAGCAGATCAAGAAAAGCACGTATATTTGTCACATTTTCCCGGAGGGAAAAGTCCTACATCCGAGAATGACCAGCCGCCGGTCCTAGCGACACTGGCAGATGTGGGGTTATCCAAGAGAAGCAGAGGAGGAGAATTAATGCAGGACGCATCGTTGTTAACGGAGAGTGGAGGCAGCGTTGTTAACGGAGAGTGGAGGCAGCGTTGTTAACGGAGAGTGGAGGCAGCGTTGTTAACGGAGAGTTAGGCAGCGTTGTTAACGGAGAATGGAGGCAGCGTTGTTAACGGAGAGTGGAGGCAGCATTGTCAACAGAGAGTGGAGGCAGCATTGTCAACGGAGAGTGGAGGCAGCGTTGTTAACGGAGAGTGGAGGCAGCGTTGTTAACGGAGAGTTAGAGGCAGCGTTGTTAATGGAGAGTGGAGGCAGCGTTGTTAACGGAGGAGAGTTAACAAGGAGGCAGCGGTCCAGCTGAACGTCTGGGCCAAACAGCATGTCCACCCAAACGTCCACGAAAAAGTCTTTTGACCAGAGGTGAGTAGAATATAAAAGTAGGGACACAAATGATAACCTGACAGTTAAAAAACTACCTTGAGAAAATGTTACTTGAGCACTGTGAGTAATGAACTTATTTTTATATGACTCAAGAAGGAGCCGTGATGGGAATAATGGCGTTTAAAACAACAGCGCTGCTAGCGAGGGTTAGTTTTTACTTTCACTTTCATTTGAGCTAGCGCTTCAGTTCTGGTGATCGATAATTAGCAGGGTCACCATCAAGAAAAGCTCTCTGGTATGTTTTTTTTTTTTGTCAAAACAACTTCCTCCATTTTATGCCTTCATATCGATGTCAAAACGCTCTGAAACTGTATATTTTCTATTGTTAATGCGGCTTATGAGTATGACTCTTCCCAGAAGCCTTTGCGTGGTGGCGTCAACTGTAATACCCTATTCCCTTTGAAATCCAAATCCAAACAGATTATGAGACACTAACATCCTAAGTCAGACTTCAGACTTTTATTTTATTTATTTTTATTTATTTTATTTAACCTTTATTTAACCAGATGAGTCGATTGAGAACTCATTCTCATTTACAACGACGATCTGGCCAAGAGGCAGCAGCAACAGACACATAGTTAGCTTTACACAAACAGATAAGATAAAAAACAGATAAGATAAAAAATGCAGATAAAGATAAGATAAAACAGCTAGACATAAAAACAAAGGACTGTTCTCATATATAATATGTACAAGCCATCAAAACAGACTTAAAACAATCTTTAAGTACTCAGAAGCACGCACATTGATCAGAAACTATTGAATGCAATGAATTATTGAAGGTAGATAATGGAACGTAGGTAGTGAGCTTTAGTGATTTTTGCAGCTCATTCCAGTCATTGGGAGCAGCAAACTGGAATGAGGAGCGGCCAAAGGAGGTGCGAGCTTTGGGAATAACCATAGATATTAGGTTACTGGAACGTAAAATGCGCTGGTTGTTGGAAGTGATGAGTAATGAGCAAAGATATGACGGTGTTCTACCGATGATTGTTTTGTATATAAATTGATACCAATGTAACAACCTGCGGGAATGGAGTGATGGCCAGTTAACGAGTGAGTACAGATGTGAAAGGGGCACCAGTGGCGAAACGGATTGCTGAGTGATAAACGACATCAAGTTTATGAAGGTTTTTGGAAGCAGTCCTATAAATGATGTCACCGTAATCTAAGATGGGAAGGATTGTCATTTTGACCAAGGCTTGCTTTGCAGAATGAGTAAAGGATGACCTGTTGCGGTATAGAAACCCAATCCTTGACTTGACTTTAGAGAGTAATGAATTAATGTGAATGTCAAATGAAAGTGAGCTGTCAAGCCAGATACCCAGATACTTATAGGAACGGACAAGTTGTAGTTCTGTACCATCCAGGGAAACAATACTAGAGTGGCAAGTTGATTGCGGTAAGTTACGGTTGAAGATCATGAACTTTGTTTTACTTGTGTTTAAATGAAGGTGAAGGTTGGAGAAGGCATGTTGAAGACAATTAAAGCTGTGCTGCAAGGAGGACAAAGCTGCATTCAAAGAAGAACTGCATGCATATAAAATGGTGTCGTCCGCATATAAATGTATATGAGAACTGTCAACAGCATGAACAATGTTATTGATATAGATTTTGAATAAGGTTGGGCCCAGTATTGACCCTTGAGGAACGCCCATAGATAGAGGTAGAGGAGAAGATTGGTAACCCTCTGTTCTCACTGTTTGCATACGGTCAAAGATATAACTTCTAAACCATGCCTGAGAAAGTCCTATATGACTACTATATAGACTACAAGCAGACCGTTGCTTGTGATGATGCTTACAGAGCAATATGTAAATGGTTGAGCAACACAAATTTCCGTTAAACAACCATCTCTTAAAAAACACACTTCCTCCCATCTCACCCTCAGCAGACAGACATCTTTGCCTTGCCTCATCACACACTGTAGGCTCTCTTTCTGTTCCCTTCACTCTAGCTATATTACACATGAAGCAATAGCTAGTGATGAGCAGTTTGGTGAGGTAGGCCTGACATAGCTTGCTGAGGAAGTATTGCCCCTCACCACACACACACACACACACACTGAGGAAGTGGATCATCAGCAGTTAGTCAAAACTGTGAGTTGCAAGTAACCTCAAGAGACACAATCTACAACACAGCAAAAGATAGTGACACAACTCCACAAGCACTCATGTCAGAATCTAGTGCAGCTGGTAAGATATCTGAAAAATGTACGATAGAGAAAAACAAAGCACCATCAAAGTCAACTAACCTTGGTAGAGAAGCACACAAGTAACACCACTGTCTGTGAGTGAGACCCAGCAAGTATACAAGCTAACAAAAACAATCTAATTTTCACATCAAAAAGTGTGAAGTTCTGCAAGAACAATGGTGTTTGTTCTGGAATAGCGCAAATGTAAATACAGGTCAGCATTGGCTAAACATATCAGACATTATGTGGAGAATAAATATAGTGCAGAATTTACACACGCACACACACACACCAGATTACATTGACCAAATTTTTATGCAAGTTAGTCTGATATAATTTATACCTAGATATAAAGGCCTGTTTCTTTAAATAAAACTATGAATGTTCAATGAAAAGCTTAAGTCACAATCAGCTATCCATCTGGCCTTTGGTCAATTTAAGCATTTATTAGAAAGCACTTTTTGCCTGTTTTCAAAATACTCAATGTAAAAAAATGTTATTTTCAAAATTAAGATGAAAAACAAAATCAAAGTAGTAGCCTATTTTAAGAATAACCCAAGAAAGAAAACCCACTGTGCTCCCGAATTCTGTTTCTCTTTTTAATTCAGACGAAGGTTATGGCCTTTACTGGACGCTCTGCAAAATACAATCTAGCCGTTATTTTAGTAAGAGTTTAGCCACGTTTTTTTGGTCCTAATGTAAAAATATCAGAAAAAGGTCAATCATTTATTATAGTGCCTAAACTATACTTTTGTCATTCTAAGTAAAAAAACAGTGAGTTGATATTATTGCAAAAATGGTTTTCAACTACAAATTTTATTTTAGAGGGAATTAAAGGCAGATTTTAAATGTTGCAAAAATATGCAGAAAGTTAAGTGTTTGTGGATGCAACTCGTTAATTACTGTCAGGAGTTTATACAGGTTGTAGCAACCATTAGGGCTGGGCGATATGGCCTAAAATTAATATCACGGTATATTGAGGAGTTCTCCTTGATAACAATAAATGGACGGTAACTACATGTATGCGTAAAAACAAAAGTTGTCCACTAGATGGGGCTGTGGCTACATAATTGCTCCACAGCCAGTTTTATTGATAGTATTATTCCCCTAGATCCTTTCATTGCAAATATTTTAATATCTACTTTAAAAAAAACTTCAGACTAAGTACTAAGAACTTTTAGTTGTTAACTCATTAAATGCCAGCCGTTTTCTGATCAGAAGCCCCTGACTGCCAGCGTTTTTGAGCGTTTTTACTGTTTTTTGAAGAGTCACAGAACATTGTGCTCTATGATCATGTAAACGCCAAAACTACCAAAAGAAAGAATAGACTCACTTCTTACATCAGGAAGAATCACCGTATTTCTAGCTTTATCCGTTCGTTCACAATCTGGTGCCCAAGCGCTGCTGCAGAAGCATTTCCGGTTCGGCGCATCGTTTCTTTCACAGCAGCGGCCCAAAACAATCTCGTAATCCATTGATTTTCCGCTTCTTGATCACGTGATGTGTGACATACACGGATGAAGATCCACTTTAGACACGTGATGTTTGTTCTCAAGGAGCCAGGGCTTGTTCAGACGCCCACCCCGTAAAAAAAGGGAAATGACGACTAAAGTTGCCATTGGCAGCCAGCGGTTGGATGTGAAAAGACGACTATAGTCGTCAATGGCAGTGAATGAGTTAAGATTGGTTGAAAAACCAAGCACAACAGAACAAGTAGAAAAATAAAATAACAAAAATTTCCTGCAAAAACAATAAAGATACAATCTCTTATAATCTAAATCTGGATATTACAATGAGCTGCATCGTAAGTTGTCAGGTAGTCAGGTTCTCTGTAAAGTGTGGTTATACTGAAGGAGGAGGATGTTTTACCTTGATCTGGTGCTACCATCATCACATCGTCCTTGCTGAATCCATAATGTTACCAAATGATTGATGAAGCATTTTTTGGAACAAGCTTCTCCTCAACCAAATCTGCCATCGTCACCGCTTCCGCTTGTAGCCCACTTCTAGCCCACAGATCACAGCTCATGGCTGCCCGCCACTAACCGTAGAGTGCCGTGACCCGGGCAGCAACACGCAGCTAGCAGAGAGCTATGGCAAGCGGCATGCAGCTACCAGCCACAAACGGCAAGCATCCAGAGCCTACGAGTAGCGTTGTTTAGAGTCATAAATTTTGTTAACGATAAATTTTCGTTTTATCACCCAACCCTAGCAACCATTCAAGTTTCATGCATCAGTGTTCTTTTACTACTGGGTATTGTAGAGAAATCAAAGCACACCATTGTCAAAGTGAAATGGTTACTCATTTTGAGAAAGAATTACCCAGCTTTAAAGGGACACTTTGAAACTTTTTAATATTTTTAAATCATCTTCTTGAGCCACTATGTGCTAAAATGACCCTTTACAGGGTTAATGAAAGGCCACCCAGCCCCTGTCGCCCCCTGTGGCCAGAATATTCCACTTGCAACTTCACAGTTGCCGGTCCGGTCTGTTGGGACTTAGAAAAAATTCAGCTTGACCTACCTGGTGCTGCAGTCTGCTTCCAGCATGTTTCCTGCATGTTTTAGATCATGAACACAGCTGATTTGTTTGATTTAGTGATGAACCGCTCCTGTAGACACTAATGAAGGCTGAGGAGACATTTCAGCAGTTAGATTAAGGTGTTAAAAAGACCAACGCACAGCCAGGAGAGAAGTTTTACTTTTGCCAACGAACACTAGGGGGTGCTAAAAACAAGCCAAAACTGACTAGTGTCCCTTTAAGTATACAAAAGCCACAGCTGATGTTTATCCAAAGGAAATTCTTGGAAAACCTGCAACACGTTTTTTGAGGTGCCCAAATGGCCTCACAACTTCATAAAGTCAAATAAATTTGAGTCAACATAGATCTACAGTATATTTATTTCATCTGTCAGACAAGTAAGAGATTTCAAGGCAGAGTTGACCCATTTTTTTATTAAGTGGTTCGTGATTCAAGTTTGGAACAAAAAAAAGAGAAGCGCAGCTGGTGATAAAAGTCAGGAAGTGGAGTGAGGTGGTGTGTGTCTGAATGTGCATGTATGTGGGTGTTTTGCATGCAAAGGGGTGTGATATTTTTTATTATGAGCTGCCAAAACTTGTTCTGTCCTCGAGTCTTGCTTCTTCGCTGAAAAGCAGTTTCATCCAGGGTTTCCCCCAGCGCTATTTTAGCCTGGCGGGCCCCCCCGCCGGGCTAAGCGTCACTTATTTATTTATTTTAAAGTTTTTTTAATGCACCAAACTAACATTTAAAATGTTAAATTTAGCGCTGAAACAAATACTTGAATGTTTCTATTAAAAAAATTCCTCAAATCATTATTATTTACTGATTAGAGGCGTTGTTAAATGCGCACCGCAGTCTGACTCTAATTTACACGGACACATTTTACTGGACATTGCCGGCAGTAAGTCGGGCTCGTATCCGGTGAGAGTTGGACTCCGCCAAGCCTGCCCTTTGTCACCGATTCTGTTCATAACTTTTATGGACAGAATTTCTAGGTGCAGCCAAGGTGGTGAGGGGATCCGTTTTGGTGGCCTAAGGATCAGGTCTCTGCTTTTTGCAGATGATGTGGTCCTGTTGGCTTCGTCAGAACGTGATCTCCGGCTTTCGCTGGAGCAGTTCGCAGCCGGGTGTGAAGCAGCTGGGATGAGAATCAGCTCCTCTAAATCCGAGACCATGGTCTTGAGTCGGAAAAGGGTAGAATGCCTTCTCCAGGTCAGGGACGAGGTCCTGCCCCAAGTGGAGGAGTTCAAGTATCTCGGGGTCTTGTTCACGAGTGAGGGAAGGGTGGAGCGTGAGATCGACAGGTGGATTGGTGCTGCGTCTGCAGTGATGGGGGCGTTGTACCGGTCTGTCGTGGTGAAGAGAGAGCTGAGTCGAAAGGCGAAGCTCTCAATTTACCGGTCGATCTACGTTCCTACCCTCACCTATGGTCACGGGCTTTGGGTAGTGACCGAAAGAACGAGATCGCGGATACAAGCGGCCGAAATGAGTTTTCTTCGCAGGGTGGCTGGGCTCTCCCTTAGAGATAGGGTGAGGAGCTCGGTCATCCGGGAGGGGCTCGGAGTAGACCCGCTGCTCCTCCACATCGAGAGGAGCCAGTTGAGGTGGCTCGGGCATCTGATTAGGATGCCTCCTGGACGCCTCCCTGGTGAGGTTTTCCGGGCACGTCCAACCGGGAGGAGACCCAAAGGAAGACCCAGGACACGCTGGAGAGATTATGTCTCTCGGCTGGCCAGGGAACGCCTTGGGATTCCCCCGGAGGAGCTGGCCCAAGTGGCTGGGGAGAGGGAGGTCTGGGCTTCCCTCCTTAAGCTACTGCCCCCGCGACCCGACTCCGGATAAGCGGGAGAAAATGGATGGATGGATGGACATTTTACTGGAGCACAACGGTGGATATCACCTGTGATGGAGAAAACGATAGACAAAAACTCTTGCAAAAGGCAAAGGTGGTCCAAAGTTTGGAACCATTTTAAACTCAGAAGAAGAGAAAACACGGTCGAGTGTCTCCACTGTAAAACGGAGTTGTCTTACCATAACGGCACAACTTTATGCTTGAACAGGAAACCGCTTCAGCCAGCCGAATCCACGACCAGGTAGGCTAATGCTAATACCATAGACATAGGCTAATACGTAGCACGCACGCTAACTTTCGCGTCACGTAGGGACCGGAAACAAACACGTTAATCGTGTTCACGTTAAACTAAGACTGAATAAACTCTACAACTGAAAGAAAAATCCCCATCATCCTGTTTATGTAGATGGCTGCAGCAGCTGCAACGGTGTGGAGCAGGGACGCAGCTAATACCCGCAGTCATTGCTGCGGCTCAGTGTGACGCTGCATATACGGCAGGCCATTATAGCATGTAATTTACTAACATATCTATCTTTGAATATAATTTTAGGTTGAATTATTGCCAATCTGTGTATATTTAGAAAAATATGACGCATTGTTACTAGTAGAAATTAGTAACATTTCTACTTGAAGTTTGATTTTGAAACACAAACTCAGAATTTTTTTCCTCCGTTTTGAAAGGTCGTCAAATAGAATATTTGATTGACAGAAGATTAGATAGAATATTAGAATACTAAAATATTAAATAGCTGTAGCCCTTGTTAATGCAGGAGATAGGTGTAGGAGACTATTTTCATGTTCAGCCTGCATGAAAAACTCAGAGTGATCGATTATAATCAGAAATAATCACAAAAAATGTTTGTTCAGTGAAGCACACCTTTAAAATGAATAGGGGTCTTTAACCTGCAAGTCTGACTTTAACAGCATCTGGTGATACAACAGCACAATAGCAACATCTTACTATGGATAAGTGAACAGGGTGAGAGGTCAGGTGTATTTTCCATGATCTGAATTGTATTTTTTTGTGTCTGGTAAAACCATATTTCAAGATTGTGCCTTTTTGTAAGACAAATAAATATTGTTAATAAATGGTTTATAACACCACATACTAGTCATACTTTTAAGCTTCCTGACAATTTTTTTTTTTTTACAAAAACACCGTGAGTCGTCCGTGGGCTTGTCTACCACCGGGCTTTGCGATTTTTCTGGGGGAAACCCTGTCATCAGAATATTTCCAAGACATTTTTTTAGTTCTTAATGCTTCTAAAAGAGACACGTGTCGTAAGTGTTATAGGCAATGCAAGGCTTTAGAAAGCTTAGGAAGAATTTAGGTTGCAGCTCTAATTTAAAAAACCAAGCTTCATCATGTTCTATTGTGAACCACAAATTTAAACACAGAAACTGAGATTTATTTTTATCTGTCTATTGGATTAACTGGTTTTTTAACCTAAAATATATGGAATTAAACTGGAATGCAAAACGTTAGTTCACTAGACAGAAATATCCTCTGGATTAAAAGTGTTTTCTCTTCAATGACTTTTTGAAATTCCAGACGTTCATGATGATGTTTTTTTCTCTGTGCTTCAGGGCTAGACCAGTTGTTCAGACACGCACTACTTGGAACGCCCCAATTATGTGGGAGTTAATGTTTGATGCCAATCTTTATGACCGAAGACACAAGCAGGCAAACACAAGCGTGGCCATGACAGTGTTTGCTGTTGGAAGGTTTGTTTCACAAGTTTATTGATTTTTGTGTAATTAAAGCAACATTCAGCAACTTTTACACCTTAAAATTATACTTTTTTGTAAAGTTTTTGCGTCATAGTATTATCTATTATGTTCATTTTCATACCTGTGATAGTGTTGGGGGTTCCCACGTCTGTTTACTGCGCTATACATTTTTTGTGCATCGGGTAGCGACGGAAGTACTGACTGGGTGTCGTTTTACAGCAGAATGTGGCAAGCCAAAGGGATAAAAAAGCGCGTGTTCTGAAAGCGTGTTATGTCTGCCAAAATGCGCATCCTGAACACGTGTTTTGACGCCAAAGGGGGCAAAAACTCACATGTTCTAAAAGCGAGCATTATGTCCGCCAAAACTCGTGTCTTGAACGAGCGTTTTGGCGGACATAATGCGAGTTTAGAACGCGCATTTTTTTTGTCCCTTTGGCTTGCCATAATTGTATAACGTAGACTCGCTGTAGCAGCGGCAGATTCACCAAAGAAAGCTAGAAATCCCTTATCAGAGGAATCTAGGAAAAGAAAAGAAGAACGTGATAGAGCAAGAGCAAAGACCAGAGTTATTATTGGGCCGTCTTTTCCTCGCTGGAGAGCTCTTTTAGAAAGAACAGCATGAACTACGGACTCTGACCTAGCCGTGCTGCTAATGGCTAGGTAAGTAATAAATGATTTCACCAGGGTTATTGTGTTTGGTCGGGCATTAAGTTGTTATACAGTCCTGATAAAACTATTTATTCAATGTGTGGAGGTGGAAAAGTTTGTTTTTGTTGTTTTTCCTGACATTAGGAATGTAAACATGCCTCTTATGCCCCAGAGAGAGATTTAATGTTACGACAGTGACGTTACGCAGCAAGCCTCTAGAGGGCGACAGAGACCATATAACTGCAAAGTTGCGGAATGCTGCTTTAAAGCACAGTTGTTCACACCATCAAAACTATGTCTACTAGATTGCTAAACTCATTTTAATTCTAATAAGGAAGCAGACGTTTAAACATTTTTTCACTTTTCATTTGACAAAATGTAAGAAAGTCCAACTCCCTTAAAGAGCAAGTCACCCCCTACCAGTCTTTCTCCATCCACATTTCATGTTTGACAAATGCGCCACAAGGAGACGTTGCCTAAAGCCGGGTGTACACTGTGCGACTTTTTCATTCGTAGCGTTCATCTTCAGCTCAAACTGTACGACTTCCTCGCAGAGCAAATCTCACGAGTCATGTGCTCACACTGTACGACCCAGTTCTCGGATGCGACCTGACTGCTCACGCTGTACGTCTGGCATGAACTCGTCACAGCTAAAAAAAGTAGATATGATGCAACACGTTGGTCTGAGTACGGGAGGACGAGGACGGCATTTGGAACAGAAGCATACTCTGTTGCTTCATGGCAAGCGCTGCTTGTTGCTACGGTTAAAAAATCAATCTGACATAAAAATAAAAGTCTGGTTTGTTCCTTAAATAACAAAATAACAACGAAAACATATTATTTGTTTTATATTTGATCCACTTTTGATCAAAATCGATAAATTACCAGCATTTCCCGCTGTTAAATGAAGAAAAAACGTTTGTTTTTCATCAAAACAAAGCAAAGCTGCTTTTATTTACACTACTGCTTCTGTGTTTGCGCATGGGGTTCTGGTACTTTTTGGGTCGCAGCCGCTCGCAGCGCCGCTTCAACAGTGCGACACCCTCACGAGGGACGAGCAAAATATCAAACACGCCATAAATTCTTGCGAGCTTACGATTGCTGATCGGAAGCAGCATTGTGAAGCAGAATTCACCAAGTGTTGGATTGTTCACCCACTAAAAGGGAACGTGAGCTGGGTTTAGACCATCGTGGGACAGGTTAGTTTTAACCACACATTCTTGCGAGCTGACGATTGCTGATTGGTAGCTGGTCACGTGGTGTTAATCGCCTCTCGTAACCCCCTGTATACTCCATGACTGCACTCAGCGCAAAACTCGCCCCGAGCTCGTAGATTCTCGCACGAGGAGAAAATCGGCTCAAAGAAAGTGAAAAAGTCGCACAGTGTAGGCCCGCCGTAATGAACCAAGATGGCGGATTTACCGCAGTGAGAAACAGACAGCAACCCCACACACACACACCTCCCCCCACCGCCACCGCACTCTGCTCTGCTCGGAAATTCAGCCACTGGAGAATCGAGCCGCTAACAAACACGCATGCAGATGTTAATGCTTGCACACGTATACTACTGTGAGACAAAAAACATGTAGAAATCTGATTCTTCGATTGTCTTTTTAAAAAATATCTTATGAACTTATGAATAATATTTATATTCTTTTTCTTTTGTCTGTATTTGTTCTGAAGGTACCTGGATGCCTACCTCCACAAATTCCTGTACACAGCAGAAAACCACTTCATGTTGGGATTACCAGTAACATATTACGTGTTCACAGATTTACCAGAGCAGGTCATCCTGAATTTTACTCTTGGTCCACAGAGGAACCTGAAAGTTATCCGTGTGAACAGGTACAGCAGATGGCAGGACATCTCCATGATGAGAATGAAGATGATATCTGAAATAATAGAAAACGAGCTCCAGAACAGATTCACTTACGTTTTCTGTTTCGACGTGGATCAGGAGTTTAAGGCGAGATTTGGCTCTGAGGCTCTTGGAGATTCTGTAGCTATGCTCCACGCCCACTATTACAAACTTCCTAAAGAAATGTTCACCTATGACCGGAACCCTAAATCCAAAGCTTTCATGGACCAAGGAGATTACTACTACCATGCTGCCATCTTTGGGGGCACGTGTGAAAACGTGAAGGCTTTGGCAGATTTCTGCTACCTGAACATCATGGAGGATAAAATGAATAATGTGGAGGCTTTGTGGCATGATGAAAGTCATCTCAACAAATACTTCTGGCTTCACAAACCCACAAAGTTGCTCTCCCCCGAGTACTGTTGGGACCTGATTATCTACGATGAAAGCAATATACTCATCAAGCGTCTCCTATGGGCACCAAAGGAATATGAAAAAGTTCGTACTTAGTGGAATGGTGAAAAAACAGAAAACAAAGTGAGAAAATTTGTGATGTGTCAAATTGTTTACTTTACACTTGGAAATGTGCCTGTAAGTGTAACTCAGGTACGTTTTAACTGTAAGCGCTTGTCAAAAAAAAACCAACAGCTCTGAGGCTGTGAGCCTTGTTATTGATGCTGGGATTGTGTGTGAGTACGACTTGAACTATCCAATATTGTCCTCAAATTCATGTAATTGGCTGTGCTTTGGCTCTATGGCAGAGGAATTGTTTAAAATATCAGGACTGATCTTTTTTTTTTGTTTATTTAGCCAGCTGAAGGCCATGTGAGCCCATGTAAGGTGAGCAGAGTAGACCATTGGGACTTCTGTGTCCCATCTAGAGAGTATTGCAACTACATGCTGCATGGAAATGACCAAATTCAAAGATCTTTAGAGATACAAAATATTTTGCAGAAAATAATCAATAAAACTAAAATATAAAAAACTGATGAAGCACGCAAGCGTATCTGCTCCATGACAGCCGGGGGTAGCATCTTACAGAAGTCTTTTCTTTATAAGCCATATTGGTTGGTGCCCCCCTGGCCACTTGGTGCCCTATGGTGCATGATGCATGTGGGCGGAGCGCCAGCATTGCCTATCATAGTTATGCAGATGACACCCAGATCTACCTAGCTCCATCACCTAGTGACTGTGGTTCCCTAGACTCACTCTGTCAGTGTCTGCAGCAAGTTAATGACTGGATGCAGTCAAACTTCCTCCAGTTAAACAAAGACCAGACTGAAGTTCTTGTCTTTGGAGATCAGAAGGATAGGATGGAGGTTATTGCTCAACTTGGCTCCAGAGGAATAAAAACAAAGACTCAGGTTAGAAATCTTGGTGTCATAGTTGATTCAGACCTGAGCTTCACTGGTCACATTAAGGCTATGACTAGATCAGTGTTTTATCATCTTCATCAAGACTCAGAGGTCTCATGTCCAGACCAGACCTAGAGAAACTCATTCATGTGTTCATCTCCAGCAGGCTGGACTACTGCAATGGTCTTCTGTCTGGTCTTCCCAAAAAAGCTGTGAAGCAACTGCAGCTTCTTCAGAATGCTGCTGCTAGAGTCTTAACCAGAACCAAGAGAACTGAGCACATCACTCCTGTTCTTAAATCTCTACACTGGTTACCAGTAAACTACAGAATCCATTTCAAAGTGCTTCTACTAGTTTATAAATCACTCAGCAGCATGGGGCCAAAATACCTGTCAGATCTCCTTCCTGTATCTCCACCCAGCAGGGCTCTGAGATCCTTAGGAAGCAGTCAGCTGGTAGAACCGGGTCAGAACCAAACAGGGTGAAGCTGCTTTTAGCTACTATGCTGCACACAGATGGAATCAGCTTCCTCATGACCTCAGATGTGCCCCAGCTCTAGTAACGTTCATGTGTTCATCAGCCTATGAATGAATGTTTCTGATGCTGCACCTTCTGCACTGTATCTGCTCAGCCTTTAATTTTGCCAATTTTTTAATTTTTTACATCTAATTTTATTTGTGTATTTTTAAATTAGATTTTATAATCTGCTGTTTTATGTTGTCACGTTGATTTTAATATTTTATGTTCTTGTTGATCTTGCACCTGGAAAACACATTGAATTGCTTCGGTCTATGAAATATGCTATATAAATAAAGATGCCTTGCCTTGTCTTACAAGGCATTCATTTCTACTAGAGACCACTGCAAATGTATTGATTAAAAGAGTGTTCCATACCTTTAAATGAAAAAGTGAGACAAATATTTTTTTTTCTGAAAAATGAAGAAATAAAACATTTAGTTTTAAAAACTATACATTTTACATGACGTTATGAAAGAATGTGTGGGCAGCTTTGATTCTATGTACAATGAAAATGAAACGGGTTGAAGTTAGATCTCAGGGATGAGTCATAAAATAAAACAATGACTTTAGTTTTGTTTCACAAAATGTGTTTAATAGGTTGAATGTCTCGATGTAATGCTGTACATGGATATTCTTTTTTCTTTTTTGTTTTTTATTGATTACGTCTTTAAGGTTGTTGTGGGTTCACACTATTTTTATACCATTTATTTTCATCTCTCTTCACATCCCACTATCATTTTATTGCCAAAGAACATCTTAATTGTGTTTACCTCAGATTAAACAGTATTGGTTTCCATTTGTTGCTGTAGTTGTGGTTTTGGGTTCCTGAGACTTGAGCTCTATTAGTTTTCTGAGAAGAAAATATGTTGTGCTACTTTACCTGATTTTATCATCTCCTGGAAAACCTCCTATTAAGTCATACAAGGAATTTATGACGCCACAAGCAGCTACAAAACTAGATTCATCATGTCACAATGACTTCTGTGGAAAAGTTTCTAGCCTAATGTAAAAGAAAAACAATCAACAGGACTTTCAGGACCGGACTTGGAAATCATCCAAAACTGCTCTGCTGGTTTTGAGTTTGCTCAAAGCAGAAAGTAGATTTTGTCTCACTCCTGCACCAATTAGGGAGACCTTTTTTTTATTGCCTACTCTCTTATCAACCACATTGCAGGTAACTTTAAATGGGATGGTCACAAAACCGCTTTGGGAATATTAAGTAGTTAAATCTGATCAACATGCCTGCTTCTGAGTACTTAAAGATTGTTTTAAGTCTGTTTTGATGGCTTGTACATATTATATATGAGAACAGTCTTTATGTCTAGTTGTTTTATCTTATTTTTATCTTGTATTTTTTTTATCTTATCTGTTTGTGTAAAGCTAACTATGTGTCTGTTGCTGCTGCCTCTTGGCCAGATCGCTGTTGTAAATGAGAATGAGTTCTCCATCGACTCATCTGGATAAATAAAGGTTAAATAAAATAAAATTCAGTTGTTTCTGTTTCTAGCTTTGATTGGTCAAACAAAAGTAACAGATCTTCAAAGCCAACAAAACCCTCAGAAATGAGGACAAAAAGCCCAAATAGAAACTGATTGGTGTTTTGTGTTAAATTCAGTGCAGCAAGAAGTTTGGGCCTTTGCATTGGGGCAAAGGTCAAAACTCATGGGACAACACATAGGTGTATTCCACAAAACAGGTAGCCTGGCCTGCCAGACACGTCCTCTGTGAATTCTTCACAGAGAACTGGTCTGGTAACGCTCCCATTGAAATAACCCCACCCCCTGAGAGTTCCGGCCGAGCCAGTCAGCGCTGAGCAGCGTACGTCACACACAGCGACGCTCAGTTTCTCATAAACAAGGAAGATGGCGTCTGAAGCGGAGCTCGCTGCGGCTCTTTCCTCTGTTCTAAATGACTTGGACATGTCTTTAAAACCACAACAAGAAGAAGCGCTAAAGGCCTTTCTTCTAAAGAAAGATGTTTGCGCTGTGCTACCCACAGACATATATACGTAGACGCCTTGTGGACTTGCACTTCCATAGTGACCGGCCGCCATCTTAGATGGGTCTCCATTCGCCCCCGGTGCATTCATTTCTACTGAGGAAGGTGGTTACCCAGCTAAAAACCACATATCGTTGTGTCACCTTTACTTGCACTAATGGAGCAACAAGTAAAAAATGCCGGAAAGCTGGGTTAACTGCAGTGCAGCTTGGAGTGAACAGTGAGAGGGAGATTGTTAGCAGCGCTCCTTTGACGACTACAGCTAAAGAACTACAGCGTCGCGCGGTAAATGGTCATTTCCGCCTTTTTTTGGATTGGTTATTTTTGAGCTGGCTAGTCCCGCCCCTCGTGGTGCTCGCTGCCTGTGAGTTACCAGATTCTTCCGCTGTATAGAATAGACAGAGGGAGAGTCTGGCAGGCCAGGCTACAAAACAGGTTGAGTGAAATTCAAAGTTGAAATAAAGGAAACCTTGTTGCTAATCCAGAAATAATGTACAGTAAATATTTTATAACATCATTCAATGAACAAAACTCTCATCGCAGTTCAGTGCTGGTGGAAGTTTTGCCTTCATGCCTATCTGCTCCTGCTCAATGTCAAATTCACTAAACAAACTGCAGCATATGCTCGTGCCAACACTTGTGAAAGGAAGCAGCTTGGAGCCACTGGCACTGGTTGACATCCGATCGAGCTGCACAAGCTACAACAGCAGGAAGAGACAAAGAAAAGGTTTCCTACAGGTCTTAATGAATGAAGAACAAAAAACACAACATTTAAAATGATACCGGAGCTCACTAATAGTTGTCCAGCTTCATCATGTATATAAGGATTGACATTTTCACACTGACAGTACTCTTGTCACGACGTGCGGGTTGAGGTGAGGAAGCAGACCCAAATGCAGGTGAGGGGGAACAGGCAGGTAAGGAGGTTGAAAAGTTTAATAATGAACTGACATAACATAACTAATGCTGCGTTCACACCGGCCATAAAGTATGCGTCGCCAGCGTCAAGTTTCAATGTTAAGTCTATGGTAAGGCGCGTCAGAGCTGCGTCAAAGTCCTTGCGTCGCTTTGTGAGCGTTGGGCGCGTCAAAGCTTGATACTTTTCACGCTTTTCAAGCTTTGACGCAAGCGTCAAAGCTTGCAACGCTTGCAACGCAAACGTCAAGCAAGTTCAGCTAGCTGAACTTTCTGCGTCGCTTTACAAGCGTCAACCAATCAGAGCGCGAGTTGATACGTCACAGCAGAGCGAGGGAAGAAGGCGAATTCATTCAGCTATGGAGGATAAACTGCTGAAGTTAGCTGTTTGTGATCATCGTGAACTGTATGACCCGACCTGCTACGCCTACTGAGATCGGAATAAAAAGGACCTTGCTTGGAGGAAGGTTGCTGGAGAACTCGGCGTGTCGGGTGAGTGTTTTTTCAACGTTTATGCCGCCATTGTCTCGATAGGATCCGCCATTGTTACAAACATCTGGCAACAGAAAGCCGCGCATGCGCTCTTTCATCCCTTCCCCTCCCCGAACGCAAGCTGCGTCAATGTCAAAAATATATAGGCGTCAAAAACGGCATGAAGTATGCGTTGTTTGACGCATACGTCAAGGCCGGTGTGAACGCACCATAACAAAATGACTCGACCTGGAACAAAAGACAGACAGGGCTTAAATACTAAAACTACTTAAACTGGGATGAGGGTGAATGGGTGATTAGGAGAACGAGAGGCAGGTGGGACTAATCAGCAGGAACCAAAACTGGGGGAACAAGGACAGAATGTGACAACTCTCTTCACAGGAGGAATCATGTTCATCAAATTTAATTAAATGGGTTAAAAATGCTCAAATATCAGGTGAGAGGACAGTTGTGTTAAAATAGAATTTAATTGGGGGGTTAAATGGTTTAATATTGAAAGATGTAGAACATGACTTACTGCTGTAAATATTGCCTGTTCCCTGTGAGGGTTGGACAGAATTTCTAGCAAGTCGTGGGGTGGAAGGTGTCGAGTTTGGTGGCAGGAAGATCTTGTCTCAGCTTCTGCAGATGACATCCTGTTAGCCACATCAAGCTGTGACCTTCAGTGTGTGTGTGTGTGTGCGTGTGTGTGTGTGTGGTGGAGGTGTTGCAGCTGAGTGTGAAGCAGCTGGAATGAAAATCAGCACCTTCAAATCCATGGCCATTGTTCTCAATCAGGAAATGGTAAATTGCCAACTCCAGGTCAGGGCAGAGGTCCTGAGTCAAGCGGGGGAGTCTCAGGGGTGTTGGAGATCTGATGTGATGTGGAAACTAGGAGGAAGCTAAGCTGGAAAGCAAAGTTCTTAAGTTACCGGGCAGTCCTCACCTATGGTCATCAAGCTCATTTTAATTCTAATAAGGAAGCAGATGTTTAAAGAACTAGATTCATCATGTCACAATGACTTCTGCGGAAAAGTTTCTTGCCTAATGTAAAATGTAAAAAAAATCAACAGGACTGTACTTGGAAATCATCCAAATCTGTACTGCTGGTTTTGAGTTTGCTCAAAGAAAATGAATATTTAGTTTAAAGGTGTCCTAGAATGCAATTAATCAACAACCTAAAACAGAGCTTTGAGCCTCCAAAAAGCATAAGAGCATTATTTTTGGCTTTCATCTGTCCCAGGAGCCCTGATGCAGGCCATTCTAAACCCCCTTACTCAGGCCTTCAGTGAAAAGAGCTGTTGACCCCTCCCACTCGGCCAGGACATGCTGATTGGTTGGTTTCCCCAGAAGGCCTCAGACACATGCAGGTTTGAGGAGGCGTGGCTCCCCCTTATGACGTGTTAAGGAAGGCTTTCTCAGAACAGGAGGTTTTCTCTCGTCTTTTTCAACTTTCTAATTTACATAAAAAGTAGGTCACACACGGCTTTGACTTTTTAGTATGCTACTGTTGACCACCCAAGCTGTCTTATTCAACAACAACAAGGAACATGTTGGTTTACATTCTAGGTCCCCTTTAGAGATTATGTTGATGAGGATGGCAGCAAGACTCTTAACTTGAGAAGAGGAAACGATAGTTGAAGTGTTAATAGAAGTGGGGAAATTATTAGATTTGGAGGGAATGTGGGAGCAAGCCTGCCAGGAAACCAAGAATGCATTTCTTGTAGGTGGAAGGTAAGAGAGATTGGTGGAAGGGAAATTTGGAGTTTGGCAGAGAGGTAGAGCTGGGTGTCATCCGCAAAGCAATGAAAATGGATGTTGTGTTTCAGAAAATGTAACCGAGTGGAAGAATGTAAATGATGAATATAAGGCACCGGGGATAGAGCCCTGTGGCACACCACTAGGAAGCAGGAGGAGTGTGAGTGATACTAGTAGATGGCAGTCTACTGAGAAGAGTGCTTTGAGAGATGGTGTCAAAATTAGGGATGCTCCGATCCAATCACGTGATCGGAAATCGGGCCCGATCACGTGACTTTCAAAGGACTCGGAATCGGTTGAAAAAGATCAAATTTAACCTTATAAAACAACAAATATGACATTTGAAATTTATTCTGATATCTTAACAAGTTCTTCTGTATCAATTATATTTTTTTCTTGGCCAAAAACAACACCATTGCGTCACACAATGTACGACAGGCGGGGATTTAGACACCATACAGCTGTTAGCTAGCAGGCTAACGCAGAGATAACTTCTCTCCACAGGAGAGCTAAAATATCTGTATGTTGGTGGTATTTTAAACCGGACAGCAACGGCAGTGTAACAGCCACTTGTAATGTGTGCATACTGGGCATTCAACGTGCTGGAGAAGACAGCTGCGTGATAAGCAGCTTTCAAAACGAAATACTTTCTCCTTCGGCTTTTTTCCCTTCAGGCATCGCCACTGCGAACCATCAGTCTGGGTTAAGTCCCAGTTCACAGCGGCATCTCTAACAAAAACACGGAGCCAGCCAACAGTGAAAATTACGTTAATAAACAGAGAAATTGTTGACAACAAAACGTCAGAGTTTCTCATTCTGCAGCAGCTGAGCTGAACACGCTGGTAGCTTCGTGGTGCTGCGGGGAAAGCCTGATGTGGAACCGTGGTTATGGAACCCAAAGTGTGCCACAAACGTGCAACATTACGTGTGACTCTCACATGAAAAGTACACGTTTTTAACGAGCAATCAACGTGTCAACAACACATACTTTATGCGTGAAAATTTTGCGTGATTTCAACCAGCAAATAACACGAAAACAACGTGTTGTTAACACACGTGCCTCCCGGTCACGGAAACGCACATCACTCCACAGCCTCATAATGAGGACGTAAACAATTTGAAAAATGAGCATCTCAGCTACTTTTAAATTTATTCATAATATTAACACGTTTTTTATTAATGTACTTCCTAAACAAGTGATGTTTTTGGCAGATAAACTAAGGAAATGACATAAATACACAAAGAAAGACATACCTAAATAATAATTTAAAAATAAAAGGAAAACCTGGACATGTTTTCCCTTCATTTCTTCTTATTTTAATGCTTTGCTGAAGTATTGGATCGGGACTCGTTCGGCAGATACTCAAAATCAAATGACTCGGATCGGGAGCAAAAAAATGTGATCGGAACATCCCTAGTCAAAATGCTTCCGTGTGATCAAGACTAATAATAGACAATAAACCAGAATGATGGGTACGTCCCGGTACAACCGTTGTACCAGGACGCTGGCTCAATGACAAATAAATAAATCAGAGAGAAAGCCATTAGAGATTTTAGGAAGTGCTGTTTCACTACTGCAAAGGACAGAAACCAGATTCAAATCGCTTAGATATTGTTACGGCCCTGGGCTGTTTGTTTTGTTTATATTTGAATTTTTTCCTCTGGTTCCCCCATCCTGTGTGTGAGAGAAGATATGCAGCACCTGGCTCCTCCTGCACCTTGTTCAGCTCCATTTGGACTCTGCCAGCTGTCCCAAATTACAATCAGCCCTGCCACTGCATAAAAGCCAGCCAGCCCTCAGCTTCAGGGAGCAGCAGACCAGAGAGGTGCTCTCTCCTCAGCGCCCTGCTGTTTGTGTTATTTTGTTTGTGTAACAACTTTGTGCATTCGGGTGCTTTTTAAAAGTCTCTATTTAACCACTTTGAAGTTCTGTGTAAAGGAAGCTTTACGCTTGTTTTTGTAGTATCAAGACATAACTCTGTTAGAGAAAGTTCTGTGATGGTCTTTTTGACTAGTTTGTCTTAAGTTGGTAGATTAGATTTTTGTCGTCGTTACTAGTTTTGAGTTGCTGCCGATTTGTCTTTTTCTTAACCTGTGTTTTGTATTTCTTTTACCCTTTGGTGTAAATAAATTTTGTTATGTTAATTTTAACACCACCCGATCATGCGTCCTCCTTGTTACCCCAGGCCCCCTAGACGGCCTGGGTCGTAACAGATATTCCCGGTGGCTATGTACTTTGAAATACCCTTGATCTGCTCTATAAGTTTTTAAGCTGAAAGGAGGGCTCTACTCCTTCTCAGTGTTTGATTCACAAAGCAAACAACACTCATGTGTTGGTGCAAACACTCATGAAATGTAACAGGTTGTAGCAATTATCACTGACAATAGACAAAGCGGGAACAGACGTGACAGTTTCCTTAGAGTGAGCTGCAGGTCGTAATGGGTGAATAACAAAGTCACTTCAAGCCCTATTATAACAGTGCTATTTATATACTCCACAAAGTCTAAAGCCAAGGGAGACACTGACATAGATATTAGTGAAAACAGAATAACCACAGCAAAGCTTCAATGCCACTTCACACATGAACAGGATCAGGCCTCCTGGACAAAACGGTTTTCTGCTGTAAATGAAATAATAATAATAATAATAATGCATTTAATTTGAAGCGCCTTTCAAAAAACTCAAGGTCACTGTACAATCAGGTTAAAATAAAACATTTAAGACAAAACAGCAACAAGAATAAAAATAGCTAAAAATAAAAAAATAAAAAAAAATAAATTTAAAACCCAAATAAAACATCAGATAAAACACCAATATCAGTTACAGTGAATAAGCAATTTTGAAGAGATGAGTTTTGAGATTAGCTTGGAATTGGTGAAGGGTGGTCATGTTCCTAAGGTGAGCAGGTAATGAGTTCCATAATGAGGGGGCTGATCTGCTAAATGCTCGGTGACCCATTGTGACAAGTCGTGCTGGTGGATTAATTAAGTTGATGGAAACAGAGGATCTGAGCATGCGAGAGGGTTTAGTGACTTGTACAAGCTGTGAGAGATATGAGGGGGCAAGATTATGAATGGCCTTATATGTTAGAACTAAGATTTTGTAATTGACCCTGAATTTTATTGGCAGCCAATGAAGCTGCTGAATAACGGGGGTGATGTGATCAGAGTAGGGTGTTTTGGTGACTATACGAGCAGCTGAATTTTGCACCAGTTGAAGTTTGTGAAGTAGCTTTTGGGGCAGACCAAACAGAAGTGAATTGCAATAGTCCAGGCGGGAGGTGACCAAACTGTTGACTAAAATGGCAGTAGAGTGATTTGACAGAAATGGACGCAGGCGGTTAATGTTTCGTAGGTGGAAGTAGGCTGCTCGAGTAACGGAATTAATGTGAGACTGAAAAGACAACGTGCTGTCCAGGATTACACCAAGGCTTTTTATGTGATCTGTGCAGGTAACGGAAGTGTTGTCTATTAGTACTGAGAAATTTGATGCCTTCGCTATTGCAGTTTTTGTGCCCATGAGAAGTACCTCAGTTTTATTGGAGTTCAACTTCAGGAAGTTAGAGGAGAACCAGGACTTAATTTCGGCAAGACAATCAGTGAGTGAGGATGGTGGAAGTGATGCAGATGGTGAAGTTGAAATATATAACTGAGTGTCGTCTGCGTAGCAATGAAAGTTTATCTTCCATTTACGGAAAATGACACCTAAAGGAAGCAGATAAATGATAAACAGCAGGGGGCCAAGGACCGAACCTTGAGGAACCCCTGATGCTACTGAAGTGGGAGTGGAGGTATACGTGTCCAGCTGAATGTATTGAGTTCTGTCTGTAAGATATGACTTAAACCAGTTTAACGGAGTGTCAGAGATGCCTAGTGCAGATAGCCTTTTCAGTAGGGTGGAGTGACAGACAGTGTCAAATGCAGCACTGAGGTCAAGGAGAACAAGAATGGTGATTAGGCCAGAGTCTGCAGCAACTAATAGATCATTAGTGATTTTAATCAGTGCTGTCTCAGTGCTGTGGAAACGTCGGAAGCCCGACTGAAATGGTTCGTATAAACTATTAGTAGATAAATGCTGGTGTAATTGAGAAGCCACAGTTTTTTCCAGGACTTTTGAAATAAAAGGAAGATTAGAAATTGGTCGGAAATTGTTAAAATCACTAGGGTCAACCCCAGGTTTTTTCAGTAGGGGGTGAATCACTGCAGTTTTCATTGACTGGTGAACGATTCCAGTGGAAAGTGATGAGTGAATAATTGAAACAAGGAGAGATGCCAGCGAAGGAAGGCAGGCTTTAACCAGAGCAGTGGGAATTGGATCCTGTTGACAGGTCGAAGGCTTGGAGCTATTGGCGAGATCCATGATTTCTGAGATGGAGGGAAGCTCAAACATGGAGAATGAATGAGTAGGACGTGGAAAGTCATCAGTGATGGAGACAGCAGTAGCAGAACCTAAATTATGATGTATTGCCTGGATTTTATCATTAAAAAATGTCATTAAGGTGTTACAGAATTCGTTGGAAAGGCAGTGCGAAGATAGAGAGTCTGGGGGACTTGTTAGTGATCTGAGCAAAGAAAAAAGTGTTCCAGAGTTACCTTTGTTGGATGAAATTAGGGTAGTAAAATAGGCAGCTTTAGCAAGCCGTATGCTGTCCCTATAGCGATTCATATGGCTGGAATACATTTCTTTATGAACAGTAAGACCTGTCCTCTTGTACAGCCGTTCTAATTGCCGACCTTTAGATTTTAAAATACGCATAGCTGGTGTAAACCATGGAGCAGTGTGCGTGAATGAAACTGATCGTGTTTTGAGTGGAGCTATTGAATTCAAAATGTCAAAGAGTCCTTTGTTATAGAAGTGAACTAAATCTGGTGGAGAAGTGGTATGTAATGATTCCACAAGAGTATCAATACGTGATTGGAAATTGTCCATGTTGATATTTTTAAGATTCCTAAAAGTAATTGAACGAAGAGGTTTGATGGTGTAAACAGTAAGAGACATATTGAATGTAAGGAGAAAATGATCTGAGGAGGGAAATTCTTCTGCAGTGCAGTCATTTGGAGTGAGTCCAGTACAGCAAATTAAATCCAGGATATGTCCTTTGGAATGTGTCGGGGTTTCCATAAACTGCTGAAAGTCAAAGTTATCAAGGCAGGAGATAAAATCTCTGGTCGCCAAGGAGCCACTGTTATCCACATGAATATTAAAATCACCCATTATAATTATGTTTGAAGATAATGAAGACAAATGAGCGAGAAAAGCAGAAAAGTCGTTCAAAAACTCTTTGTTGGGTTTAGGGGGACGATAGATAGTTGCAACAATGGTGGGAATAGAGCCAGGTAGTTGACAGACCATAGACTCAAATGAACTGTAGGAAGAGACTGTCAGGGGCTTAACTCGCAGTGTCTCGCGGTGTAGTATCGCGAGACCTCCACCACGACCTGAGTTGCGAGGTTGCGCCATGTAAACAAACCCCGAAGGTGTTGCTTCGTTGAGCAAAGTGTAGTCCTGGGGTTGCTGCCACGTCTCATTTAGGGAGAGGATGTCAATGTTACGATCCGTGAGAATATCCTGAATGAGATGGGTCTTTCCTGTGAGGGAACGGATGTTGAGGTGGGCAAAGTTGATGGTATCCTCGCTGAGATGAGCAGGAGCGCTAGCCACCTTAGCCAAGCTGGCTAACACACCTGGGTCCGAAGCTCTGCCAGGCCGCCTCGGATGAAGACGAGAAGTGGATCAGTATGAAGTTATTGGTGCTCGGGTATCCCGTTGAAAGCTCCGGCGGGATCCTCTGTGAATGTACCTCCGTCGGGGCTGAAAGATGATGTCCGGGAAGGATAGCAGGGCATCTGCAGGAGATGTTGGCAGCCTCGGGCGAAGTCGAAGGAGATCCGCTGCCGAGTACTGATATAAGCCAGTAACCGGTTGAGTCACCGCAGACAGGAGCCACAGGACAAATACGAGCCAGGTAAGAGCCCTGTACATCCAATGTCATATGGGGCGTGGCCATATAAGACAAATGGCCAATAATAAAGACAGTCTGCCCTCACAAGAGACGTTCCCAGGTGTTCTGGTCAACAGGCCATTGAAGGCTGGGCGGACTAAAGAGAACAATATACTAAGCTCAAAAGGACAGCAGGAACATTTATTTTGATCATTTGTTTTGTTGGATAATTTATTTGTTGGCTTAGAGATCATGTCCCCATTATTTATCTGTCTTGTACAGTACGCCGGTGTGTTCGTTTTTTACACAATCAGACTAGATACAGCAACACCCATGATTCTCACATCTTGTTCATTTAGGGTAAGGTTCATGAAGCACATGGATCTTGACACATTTCCATCTACTGATACACAGCTATATAAGATTATCTCAGCAGAGGCGCTGGTTATTCTTTGAATAGCATTCCAGAGTCCAGATCTGTTTTCTGTACCATTTTCCTGTTTTTTCTATATAAATTAATTTAAAATTTACCGACTCATAGTATTTTTTTTCCACCTTATTTACTATTCAAAGTAAACGCTATAAGATTTGAGTGTGTTGTCCCATACGTCCCTCCCCTGGGGATAAAAGAACTGGGCCAGTGACGGACCGGACCCAGCGGATCCAAAACTAACAACAGTTTAATTTTATAGTTATATTTATTATTTTATAATAAATAACCACTCCTATTGACCTAATAAAAAGGCAAGTACAAAAAATTATTTTTGGTTGTGGACGGTAAAGGCTTATAGATAAAATAATAATAAAATAAAGATTTTTGAATAAAATTGAAGTTTTGTATCAGACCACATGAGGGCAGCAGAATCTTTGTCACCAACCCAGGTTTACACCTCAGACACATGCATTCACATGGTAAATGGTCTGTATTTGTATAGCGCCTTCTTAGTGTTCTATAACCCCCCAAGGCGCTTCACAACACAATCAGTCATCCACACATTCACACACTGGTGGTGATGAGCTACATCGTAGCTACAGCTGCCCTGGGGTGCACTGACAGAGGCGAGGCGGCCGAGCACTGGCGCCACCGGTCCCTCCGACCACCACCAGCATGCAACATGGGTTAAGTGTCTTGCCCAAGGACACAACGACAGCAACAGACTGAGAGGGACGAGAACCTGCGACATTCCGATTGCAAGGCGGCCACTTAACTCCTCTGCCACCATCGCTCACATATGTAATAATAAAGAGTTTTGAAGTTTGTTTTCACAGCATCAACTTGTTAGAACTCAACGGAAAGACCGACACAATATATTCATAGAATGAATGACACATAAAGGGATAGTTCAGATCTTTTTAAGGGAAAGAGTGTGTGTGTGTGTGTGTGTGTGTGTGTGTGTGGGTGGATGACTGATTGTGTTGTGAAGCACCTTAGGAGGTTGAAGAACCCAAGAAAACATTATATACAGGAAATTTACCATCGTATAAAAATCCCAGCGATCAGTGTAAACCTGTTCTAACCTACTAGACTGTATCTGAACCACATGAATTTATAAAATGTTTGGGTCTTTCTAAGACAACGCACCAATAACATTAGTTATGTCTATGTTGGGTCTAATTTTAACTGTTTTTTAGCACATACACACACACACCATTCTACACAGCTACTGTCTGACTGGGATGCTAGTGCTAATTTCCAAATGCTGCACTATTTTGTATTTTCATTTGGTTTTACAGCTGCTAGTATTCAGAGCTCTAAGTGATTTTCACAGTGATTTGATTTGGTTTAATTCTGTGTAAATCTCAGAGCTTCAGTTATCTTTCATTTTGAAACAGCCAAAATAACTCCTTCTAAACTAAAGTACTTGGGCAGAACCAATGGCTGCACTGAAAGTGATTCTGAAAGATTTCATCAGTGTATAAAATATGCTCATCTAGATGTTTAGAGATGCATTACTGCCTGTCTGACAGCTCAATGCAGAGTATGATTTGTTGGAAGACTGAACTATAACAGGGGGGAGAGTCCGTCCTAAAAACTCTCTGGACTCACCCACAGTGCTAACAGGATAGATAACCAGATGTTAGGGCTATGTGTCTGGACAGAAAACGGAGGAACATTTCTACAAACGGCTTTTGGAAGCAAACAGCAGTTTTCCTGTCGTTTTTCTTGTTTCTGTCTGAATAGCTGTAAAACATCTCCTCTGAATCAATAGACAGAGGTGTCCCGACCCAGTGGGTGTTTAAACTGTCTGCGGCTTTTCTAAGCAGGTGGCTCAGTTTGGGTGTGCTGACGTCATTGCCTGATTTACGAAAAGTGTCATTTGGGGTTAAATGCAGCTATGAAAACATTGAGGTCAAGTGAAAACACTGTCACTGGTGCATAAACATCCCAGCGAGCATAAAGCTGTACCTGTATGTGAGTGTGGCAACACACACACACAGTGTGTGCTACATGGCTCATTTTCTTTTTCAAATTCCACAAAGTTGGTTGGAATAAACAGAAGATTACTCCAAAAATAAATATCAACACATTTTTTTCAGTCTAACTTTCTTTCTTGCTTACAGCTTTTGACCATTCTGTGCACTAGTCTGGAGGACGTTGGTGAACTATTATGCACAATAGCAAAGATTTTCTCTTTCATACCAGTATTTTCATTCAATATGTTGCAAAAACGATCAATTTACATGTTAGCAGAAAAGGAGAAAACAAGTGTTTTTGTGTTTGTTGCAGGTAGCCAGAATTACGTATTTTAATAATTACTTGGTCAAATAATTCAAAGGTAGTATGATAACTGCATTGGTACTTACCACCTGTAGTACTTAGATTCTTCACAAGAGGGCAGAAGAGATGCACAGAGCTGATATAGCAGGTTTGAGAGAAAAGTGCAAATCCTAATAAAGTTAAGTGTAAACAGAACATTGATGCATTAAAAACAGCATTAGGTGTTCAATGATTAAATAAAAGAGAGTTTTGCATTGTTACACAGTGAATCTGACTTTGTATATGGGTGTGTGTGTGTGTGTGGTGGTATTTTTATGGGTAACGTCTGTCGGGGAATTTGGCATTTTAATGGTTTGATCCCAGGCTGTGATCCTTCTCAACTGTTGAGCACAAATAAAGCACTGAGAGGCTTTTCCAAGTTCCACATAATTGATTGCCAAATTCAATTAAATTTCAATTCAGTTTATTTCTAAAGCACCAAATCACAACAAGAGTCGTCTCAAGGCACGTCACAAAGTAAACTTTCCAGTTCAGTTCATTAAGCCAATCAGTAAAAAGTTTCCTATAGAAGGAACCCAGCAGATTGCATCGAGTCACTGACTAGCGTCGGTGTCTTTTCAACAATCCTCCAAAGAGAACAGCTTGGTGGAACGAAGGCTCGTGTTTTAAAGATTTAGAAGTTTTAACCCCAATAATTCTCACAATGAGCAGCAGTTTTGTAAAATAGCTTCCACAGGGCTCTAACTAGACCCCCACAACCGCCGCCACCTTTGCATGCCCTTGCAGGGATATCTATCAAAGCTGTAACATCATACTCCAAAGTGTCACTCCAGCTCTCCATAGGTCACATTCCTTCTCGGTGGTGGAGGACACATTAGGGGATAAGAAGTGAGAGAAGGTAAGTGAGACGAGATCAATGAAAAAGAAAGGAAGAAAAAAGGAAAAGACAAGTAAAAATGGAATTATGACAGTAAAGTTATCACTGACTCGACAGCTTCTGGCATGGTTTATCCTTCCCTTCATCCACATTCCTGTCTGACATGCTCACAAAGCACCATTGTACTGGATGGGATCTAACTCATATACTCACTGCTACCTTACTTATGAGCTTAACACACACACACACATATTGGCCCAGGGCCATCCCCATTGTGCAGAGATATGGGCTGACAGTTTTAATACCACCTGTAAATTATTCCTTACTGTACAGGTAGGAGGTGTCAACTTCAAAAGATAAAATGAGGAGTGAGGGGAGGGAGGAGATATGATATGGTGCTCCAATGTTCTGTGACCTGTGGTGTGAGAGAGAGAGAGAGAGAGAGAGAGAGAGAGAGAGAGAGAGAGAGAGAGAGAGAGCAGAGAAGCATCTAGACATGACCGAAGCAACTTGAATTTCAATGAGCATCAGAATGAGGGAAAAAGAGAGATTTGTTTTACCTTAAATGTGATGTTATTCATTTTTAAATGTATTCATTTAGATTTTCCATCTTATTTGAAAGTCTTGTTAGTACCCATTAACTCCTGGTATTTTACCCGTTTTACGGAGCAGCCCTCATTTGTTATTCCTCGGTTTAAAAAAGAAGTTGGGAGATATGCCTTCTGTGTTAAAGCTCCTCAGGATTTAAGCACATTGCACAGTAATTAGTGGTGTCATTTTATGGTTTAGTGTTCTTATTGTCAATAGTAGTGTTTTTTTTTTTTATACAATCTTTTTTCTTTTTTTTGCGAATGTTTTTAAGGTGTAGTGTTCAGCACTTTGGGTATCCCTTGGATTGTTAAAAGTGCTATACAAATAAAGCTGATGATGATGATGAAGCTGATGAGGATTGGAGAAAATTACCTGCTGACTTAAGATCTATTTCATCTTTTCGTTTATTTCGTAATTCCATTTATGAGCATGTGATGCCGACTTGTAATTGTTTTGCCTTTTCTGTTTAATATCGTGTCAGCACCCAATTTATGTTTTTCTATTGCCAAACTCTTATTTGCAAATGGATTTGTATGTGTATTTTATATTTGTATATACGTTGTTACAAGTATGCCTATAGATACATGGGGTAAGCCACAGCAAGTGTTTTTTTTTTTTATTGTCTTAGTTTGTAATGGTTTAATGACTTTGCCGTCTTATTCTTTACGTGTTGTATGGTTGGAGGACCTGCTCTAAAACGAGATGCCACATCTCAAGCAGTTCATCCTGCTTGAAAAGATAAGTTAAATAAATAAATAAATAAATAAAAATAAATGGGGTTGTGCCTGACAGGCTGTTTTGATTTTTTCAGAAACTTTTCCAAAAAAAAAAAAAGTAAGCACAAAAGTATTGTTGCAGACCATGTCCATCCCTTCATGACCACAGTGGACCCTAATTATGATGGCTACTTCCAGCAGGATCATGGAACTGGATCCTCTCTAACTGGTGTCTAGAACATGATGATGAGTTCACTGGTCTCCAACAACTTCCACAGTCACCAGATCTCCACCCAGTCCAGAACTTTGGGATGTGGTGGAACGAGAGATTCACATCATGGATGGAGCTGTGTGATTGATTAAAGCAGAAATCTGGAGTTCTTTTGTCCAAAGGCACCATCTACAGGCGAGAAAATGTATTTCACCTTAAGCCCCTCTCCCTACTTCTGTGATTACGGCTGGAATCAATGCCTCTCGTTTAGGAATATATATGACTTACGGTTCTATAAGAAATGTCGCCAAGTCTGCATCAGTCCGGGTACAATGCGCCTGTGCACACTCTGTGATTGACATCCGTACATCAAATCAAATCAAACTTTATTTATAAAGCGCCTTCCCAACAAATAATGCAACTCAAAGAGCTTTACAGGTTAAAATGTCCCTACATAACCCTCCTTCCCATCCCTCCCACACCAGTTTAAAAACATTGACACAGTCATTACCCCCCCTACACACACACACACACACTTAAGAACATCAGTAAAAATGATATTTGGCTGAGTTCAGATGAGCCAGGTATGGTAGGGCAAGGACATACATAAGCGGATGTCTAACACTATTGGATAATGCTGAGCAGCGCTCAGTTCAACTTTCATGGGACCCTATGGGACGGGGGATGGTCTCAGCAAAAAATATGAATAAAATTGACTTATTGCCTCCATATTATCTCAGTCGAGGTTAAAAAAAATCACTTTCTAAAATATCACGCATAATTCCTGAAAGGGGGAAAACTCCAAATTGCTGCTTTAAGGCTTCTTCTAGGGAGATGTTTCTAGTAGGGGTGCACCGATCGATCGGCCAACCGATTTATTGGCCTTGATCTCAGGTTTTTCTCAAGATCGGTGATCAGCCAAAAACTGCAATCGGTGCACCCCTAGTTAATGTTAAATCAATCATTGCTATAGAATAATTTTTTTGGACAAGTGTGTCAACAGGTACAAAAGTTTTGTTTTCAAAATTAGAAAAATGAAAGTCTAAAGGAACAAATGTGATTTTGTAGCTCAAACAACAATGCTAAGTATGTTCATTTATATTTAAGAACATGACCTCATGTCCAGTTGAAACTGGTGTTGTTTCATGAGTATTCATGTTGGTTTTCTCAATAAAAGGAAATTGAAACATTGACGTAATCTGCTTTTAGTTAAGATAAAATTGGTATCGGCAAGTCAGGTTTTTCTCAAGATCGGTGATCAGCCAAAAACTGCAATCGGTGCACCCTTAGTTTCTAATCTTCACCCAACATCCTAATCCTAGTCCTCCATTGATCTGGTAAATAAATTACTGTTGTTGGATAGGTGTGCATGCATGTTGTGGATAAGAACAAGAGCAAAAGTGAGGACAGTTGAGCACAGTATTTGCACGACAGATCTTCGATTCTCTCTCAAACCAATAGGGATAAAAAAACAAAACCTCTTTAGTGTTTTGTTGTGTTTGATTCTTGATTAAATAGAAAAACAGTATTGAGGCCCATCCCTACAGAGCCTATGTAGTGCCAGCTGGGGAAAATAAAACAAAATAGGTCTTAGTGGAAATCTGTTCTGTGTACAAACTGTGCCCTGGGTAGTAAAGTCTGTTTGCAATCTGAGTGCAAAATAAAAAGCATGTTTGTTAGAAAGAACCTTATTAGAGTCGGCCTCTGTCCTTTCTTATGAGAGCATTAAATGAAATGTCAAAGGATGACCAGTGTCTAGGTGTAAAGCTAATTATGTTAAACTTTTACTTCAAATGTTGTCTTTTTACTGATTAAAGGAAACATGTAAATGGATGTAAAAGTACACAGTGTAAAAAGTCTGCTGTTTTTGCTGGCACTTAAAGGGTCAAGTCAAAAAGGACGGTTCATCCTCCTCTGAGCTGAAGTTCAAAGCAAACGAGAAACAACCAGGAGCGTTTAGCCTGTTATTTTCCTTTCATCGGATTTACACTTAAATAGAAACGGCAAGTGTTTGCCCCACAGTCACTGAGAATGGAGCGGGCAGGTTTTCTGGTGGAGAGAGCTACACCCGTGGAGCTGAGCGTCCCTGGGGCAGAGGTGTGATGTGCTAAATGGGACAAGAGAGAAAAATCCCCAAATTCTCTCTGTGAATGGCACTGAGTAATTAATCTCTAGCAGGGGGTTGCCCTTCTCTCTGACACATGAGTGACAGGCCGTGTGTGTGTGTGTGTGTGTGTGTGTGTGTGTGTGTGACAGAGGGGTGTTTAATTGCCTTTCCCCCAGGCTTGCTCCATCATATTCACTTCTTCTTTTGATGTCCCTTCCTTTCTTTTCTGCTGCTCTTCTTTATTTTTTCTCTGCCACCTGCAGCGTAGGCTTTGTTTTTTTGCTTTTTAGTCTTCCCCACTGTAAAACAGATGATGGGAATGTGTGAATGATGAATAGAAAGTAAGCTGATATTTATAGGTGAGGGTTCTTTTGATGATGGTAGTTCATCAGCAGACGATCAGATAATTCCGCTCTGACCAGCTCAGTTCTCATCAAACAGACTTTTATTTTGAAGAGGATGACAACTTTACTGTACTGTGGAACACACTATATCTGAGCAATTGTTTTTTTCTCAAGAAATGTAGACGGCAAAAAAATTGTCCATATTTTCCAATAAAGAACAATTTTAAACACACGTCTGCCTTTGGTGCCTACTGTAGAGCTGGCACATCAGTAAAAAGGGTTTTCAAAAAGTGCTTTACTTTTTTCTGGAGTCTGCCTTTACCTTCTGAAATATGGACAGACACAAAAAGACCACCTGGATGTTTAAACTGAATAATGTTACTGATAGTTTTGATGCTTTATTGGTGATCTTCTCTTTTACATCACAGGGAAAATTTGCATTCATGGCCTCACCCAGCTTTTCTGATGACCGCTGGAAGGAGAGATCACGGCATGTCTCAGTTACTAGAAGCTAACCTTGAGGAACAGGTTCAGGCTTGTGTCATACAGTCCCAATCAAAAGTTTAGGACCACTTTAAAATGGCCAAAAATCTTGCATGGTTGGATCTTAACAAGGTTCCAAGTGGAGCTTCAACATGCAACAAGAAGAAATGGGGGTGAGCAGCAATTTAATTAAAACACTTAAAGCCATTCTATGCAACTTTTTCATATGTTTAACTCACGTTCTTGAGCCAGTTTGTGCTAAAATGAGCCTTTACAGGGTTAATGATGTCACTCAGACCCCCACCGCCCTCTGTGGCCAGAATACCGCACTTGCAACTTCAGAGTGGCGGTCCGGTCCCTGTTGGACTTAGTAAAGTGGAGCTGACATGCATGTTTTCGATCAGGGGTTCCCAAATTTTTTTCTTTGGGGACCCCCAACCCCAACTCCTAAATGGTAAAAATGGTAAATGGCCTGTATTTGTATAGCGCCTTCTTAGTGTTCTACAACCCCCCAAGGCGCTTCACAACACAATCAGTCATCCACCCATTCACACTCACATTCACACACTGGTGGGGATGAGCTACGATGTAGCTACAGCTGCCCTGGGGCGCACTGACGGAGGCGAGGCTGCCGAGCACTGGCGCCACCAGTCCCTCCGACCACCACCAGCAGGCAAGGCGGGTTAAGTGTCTTGCCCAAGGACACACAGCAGCATTCTCTGGCCGGAGCCGGGATTGAACCTGCAACCTTCCGATTACTGGACAACCCGCTCTACCTCCTGAGCTACTGCTGCCCACACATAAACACATTAAATGTGATAATTTGCAAACTTTATACAGACATACAGGGTTATAACGTTTATATGGAGTTCTGATTATACTGTAGGGTGTGTTATTAGGATTTTATAATTGTAATTTTTACAAATAAAATCTTGCTAACCTCACAACCTCAGCAAAGACAAAATTATGGGGACCCCCTGTAATCTTGTGGGGACCCCATTTGGGGTCCTGACCCCTGATTTGGGAACCCGTTTTAGATCATGAACACAGCTGATTTGTTTGATTTAGTGATGAACCGCTCCTGTAGACACTAATGAAGGCTGAGGAGACATTTCAGCAGGTAGATTAAAGGGTGAGTAATAACACCATAGGTGGAGACTTATTCCAAGCAGACATCCTGTTAGAAAAATACCTGGAAAACAGGCGTCACCTGGAGGACCGAGAGAGCAGCACTGAGGCAGTGATTGACAGCACCACCCTCAACCTCCCCCGCATGCGCTCTTGGAGTTTCTTAGTCAGAACAAGCGCGCGCACTCGCGTGTGCAAACGAGCACACAAATGCAGCAGACTCACCGCTCAGGAGAAGAGCAGACTCAGAAGCTGCAGCAGGCTGGAAGATTTCCTGTCAATCATTTGAAAAAAAGGGGGAGGAGGAGGTTTTTTCAAGGAGGAGAGCGGCTCCGAGCCCTAACGTGTCATATCGGCAGGTGAGTGGTTGAGCCAGGTGGAGGTGTGGTTGAGACTCAGCTGGAGTCCAGTGCAGCGCAGCCACGTAGTACGGTAGAGACAACGTCACCCTGCAGCTCTACAGCCATCAGCTGTGGCTGATTCTAAATCAGCATGGAGCAGAGTTTCAACCTGAAGATGGAGGTAGCATTATGGTTTTGGGCTGAATTATTAAATTTTAAGTAAGTTGCACTAAACTGACAAAATAATGACTACACATGTCTACAGCACTATTAGACACTCACCTATACAGGTTATCAGCAAAAACAAGTTGATGTAGGTGTTACTGGCTCTTTAAGGTGTTAAAAAGACAAACACACAGCGAGGACATAGGTTTTATTTTCAGATTGACCACAGATCATTAATAACGTACACTAGGGGGTGTCTTTAATGCAAGCAAAACTGCCAAGTGTGCATTTAAATTGAAAGAGGTTGTTTTACAGCTGATCAAATGTTTAACACTACACCTCCAAAAAAAACCTAAACCCCTCGAAACAGAAATCAAAGTTCCGAACATAAATTCAGTAATGAGTATCTCCACCATTATTGTTCATCACTTCGAAAAATCGCTGCAGCATGCTTGATGCAAGCGTTTTCATGGGAACATTTTTCCAAGTGGTGAAGACGGCTGCATAAAAGGCATCTACTGTCTGGGGATGGACGGTGTTATAGGATTTCTGAATCCTGTACCGCTTCTCTATTTCATTCTGTATCTCACACACACACACACACACACACACACGGCAAGGGAAGTTCACAAAAATGGACAACAGATCCAAAGGTTCTAAATTGGATTTAGATCAGGGGAACATGCAGGATGGTCCAAAAGAGTGATGTTATTCTCCTGGAAGAAGTCCCTTGTCCTACGGGTATTGTGTACTGTAGCGTTGTCCTGTGAAAAACCCAGCGGTTACCACACAGACGAGGGCCCTCAGTCATGAGGGATGCTCTCTGCAACATCTGGATGCTCCTGCACCTCCTGAAGCTACAATGTTCCACTGAAGGTAAAAGCACCCCAGATCATTATGGCACCCCCTCCACTGTGGCAAAGTCTAAATGGTCAATTCTGTGGTGTTCAATGAGACGAGGCCTTTGAAGACCCCTTCAGTCTCAGATGCTGTCTGATGGTTGTGGGGCTGCAGTCGGCACCAGTAACAGCCTTAATTTGGGTCGAGGTTCGTCCAGTGTCTTGAAGGACAGCCAACAGTATCCTCTGGGCTCAGTGCTGGTGAAATTGTTTTGGGTCTTCCACTTGACATTTTGTTCCATAACCCTCAGGATTAAGAAATTCCAAATGACTAGTCTCACTGCGTCCCACCTCAGCAGCAACAGTGCTCTGTGAGAGACCTGCTCATGCAGTTCAACAACCCGCCCACGTTCTGAAGGGAAAAGTTGTTTTTGCCTTTGCCATCAGAACATCATGACAGTGTGACCACCTGACAGAAAATGACAAGAATCTACGGTTATGCACAGATTTGGCCTTTTAAAAGCATGTTGTCTTAAACTTTTGATGTGTTGTAAAACAACCTGTTTCAGTTTAATCATTGATTTCAGTAAATTGTTGCTCAGAAAATGTTTTGTCTTACGCCCATTTCCTCTTGTTGCCTGTTGTTAGATAAGATCCAGCCATGCAGAATATGATTTTTCGAGTGGTCTTAAACTTTTGATCAGGGCTGCATGTGGAGATAACTCATCAATGTTGTATTTTACCCAAAGCAGCAGAGTCACATTGCTGTTAGCCAATCAGATGTGAGATGTTTGCATGTCATGAATATTAATAAGACTCGTAAACCTGCCATCACTACTCAACTTAACACACTTCATTGGTTTTCCCTTGTGCTAAACTGAATGCATTTTGAAGACCAGTGAATTTAGGAAACTTTAAGCAACCTGAACACTGACGTGTGAATGGATTTCTCATTTAAATGCTGGAACATTTAATTCCACATAACTCTCTTTCTTTAAATAAAAACTTGAAAAATCCTATTCACAATTTCCACTAAATGCCCATACGTTCTGCAAAAGCAGAGGGGAAAGGCCACAGATAATGATTACCACACTTATGTAAAGCTCGGAACGGTATTTATGGAGACTGCAAGGCTTCAGAGGCCACAGTCGGAAAGTCTTCAAACCACAAGTCGTGACACACGGATCCAGATGCAAGGCAGCTCATGCAAATATGCATGCTTAATCACAACATATCTCTACTTATGTGCAACATAATGAAATGATCCTCTGTAGTTCTGCAGCTGGTTTGTTTTCCTGAAATTCAAAGAAACTGTGTTTCCTAAATAGCTGGAAATGAAAACCGATTGTACCGATTAGAAAGTAATTAATGACTATTCTTCAAAGTAGAGACTTTATAATACACACTAAAAAGTGTTTTTTGGGTTTACACCTTTTGAAAAAGAAAAACATGCAATGGATCATTTTGGAATGAATAAAGTTAATTGGTTGAGTGAAAAATAACATCTGTGTACAAAGAGCAAAGCTCAATATAAAGATTTAGAGACTGTATCAGTTTGTCAGGCATAACGTTTTTAAGAACAAACACATATCTGTAAAAATGGGCTGAAAAACATCTGCAAACATCTGTCAGTAAACACAGACGTAAACCGTGTGCTGTAACTACCATACAGGGAAATAACACTCATGTAGGAAGAAAACAAGGCTCATGGAACTGATTGTCTCTAATCTCAGGGTGACCTTGCTGTAAAATTAAACTCTGGCTGCTATATTTACCAGAGCCACATCTGTGTTTACAGAGCTGCCAAGGAAACTGCACACACAAATATACACAACATCAGCATGGACACATCTGTATCTGTATACATCACATGAAGTCTGCAGTAAAGATGGAAGAAACGAGTAAGAAATACTCCTCACTGGTGCCTTTCTATACTTTTTGGGGATACAATTATTTGCTTGATTTAACCTTAACTGATTGATCATTATACCTAATCAGATTTTGACTTCAGTGCCAAAATCTTGTTTCTAGTGAAAACTATCTAATTGCCACCATTTTGCAGACCATAAGTGTAGAACACTATGAGAACGTTAAAGTTAGTACAATCAATGCAAGCTAGAGGATCAGAGAACAGGGAGAGTTTATCCGTATAGCAGTTGTGAAATCTGGAGATTTCTTTTCCAACAGCAAAAAAAAACATATTGCACCTTATGCCACTGTCCTTACTTCAGTCAATACGACCGTAAGCAACACCTCTTGTTTGTGAATGCTGGCCAACAGAACTAAAACACATTGTTTTACAATTAGTTTTCTCATGTTTGGCTGTATATATATATATATATATATATATATATATATATATATATATATATATATATATATATATACATACGTGTATGTAAATATACGTGTATTGATATATATATATTAGGGCTGTCAAAATTAGCGCGTTTTTAATGCGTTAATACAAAGACCCCTTAACGGCATTAATTTTTTTAACGCGCAGGCTTCCGTAGTTTTGTTTTGGCCCTCCTCGCGTTCCATAGTCTGATGTAAATAAGAAGCAGGAACAAGCCATTGGTCAGCGGCAAATTTCCTTTGAATCACATGTGTAAAAATTTATTAAACCCTCAAGTTAATTTCTTTTTAGGATTTCCACGGCTGGATTTTTAAGAAAAAAACTGTTTTTAAATGGCGCGGGGACCTACGCCTACCAGGCTTTCAGTATGAGCGTAAAGCCGGCGATGACGTAACCGCTCAGAAAGCGAGTGTAAACAGTGTGTAGAAAGTGACTCGCAGCTCGGTATTTTTCTCTGGATTACGACGAGGCGGATAACCGGACGAGTTCAACCAAACATAATCGGTGGCAAAACGGAGGAGGAGGGTACAGTTTGTTTACTTTTATTGAGTATTTAATTCCTGTGTTCAAGCGCTGCAACCGAGACCTCTCAACTGATGAGACAGCGTCATCATTCTGTCCCGATATAATTCAATAATCTACAGAAAAATAAAAAAAATGTGCTCCCCTTTTTACCGCTGGAAAAAATCCGGGAAAATTAATTGATAGCTTACCAGAATAACTTTGTGTGTGTGTGTGTGTGTGTGTGTGAGTGTGTGTGTGTGTGTGTGTGTGCCACAGTTCAACAACATCAGCTGATTTGAGTTTGGCCCCTGTTGCATTATTTTTGTCTGAGTTCAATGGATTAAGAAAGCAAAACAACAACAAAAAAACAGAAGTGCTGCCTTATATTTTTGTTAAAAATAATAAGATATATTTAAAATGTGCTAAATAGGCAGAGTCCTAGTTCTTTATCACACTCCTCCCTTTGTCCTTGTTTTAGTACCACATGTGTTGATTTTGTGATTCCTTATGGTGGAACCATATAAGGTGTTATTGTGTGGGAGGTAATGCCTAATTGCACTTTTGAATTTTTTTTTTCTGAGGAGGATACTGGACTGTTTGTTTGGTACAGTTATAATAAACATATTTTCTTAAAAAAGTATATTTGTCCACTCCATAGTTGAAATAAGAAAAAATTTGAATAAGAAAAAAAATGCGATTAATCGTGAGTTAACTACGGACACTCACGCGATTAATCGCGATTAAAAAATGTAATCGATTGACAGCCCTAATATATACATATATATATATATATATATATATATATATATATATATATATATATATATATATATATATATATACACCAACCTGTGCACGGCTTGGATCGATTACAAGAAAGCCTATGACTCAATGCCGCACTCATGGATCATTGAATGCTTGGAGCTGTACAACATCAACAGGAGTCTGAGAGCCTTCAATGCAAACTCAATGGGGCTCTGGAAAACTACAACTGAAGCCAATTGCACAAGTCTCCATCAAATGTGGCATATACCAAGGAGACGCCCTGTCCCCACTGCTGTCCTGCATAGGTCTGAACCCCCTCAGCCAAATAATCAACAAGACCGGCTATGGATACTGACTCAAGAATGGAACCACAATCAGCCACCTCCTCTACATGGATGACATAAAGCTGTACGCCAAGAGCGAGCGAGACATCGACTCACTGATCCACACCACCAGGATCTACAGCACTGGTATTGGAATGTCATTCGGACTTGAGAACTGTGGTCGGATGGTGACAAAGAAAGGGAAGGTAGTCCACACAGAAGGGGTCTCACTCCCAGAAGGAACAATAGCAGACATTGAGGACAGCTACAAGTACCTTGGTATCTCACAAGCCAATGGCAACCTCGATGAAACCACAAGGAAAGGAGCCACAGCCAAATATCTACAATGAGTAAGGCAAGTCCTAAGAAGTCAGCTCAATGGCAAGAACAAGATCAAGGTAATAAACAGCTTCACCCTCCCAGTAATCATATATCCTGCAGGAATAATAAGCTGGCCAAAGGAAGAAATACAGACCATAGATGTTGAGACATAGAAGCTCCTAACCATGCATGGAGGGTTCCACCCCAAGTCCAGCACCCTGAGACTGTACACTAGCCGTAAGGAAGGAGGCCGAGGACTAGTGAGTGTGAGAGCCACTGTCCAGGATGAAACATCCAAGATCCATAAGTACATCAAGGACAAGGCCCCAACAGATGACATGCTCAGTGAATGTTTCATACGATGGCAAACAGAAGAGGAGGTGCTGGAAATACCATCATGGGAGGACAAACCCCTACATGGGATGTACCACCAGATAACTGAAGTGGCTGATATCAAGAAATCCTACCAATGGCTAGAAAGAGCTGGTCTGAAGGACGGCACAGAGGCACTCATCATGGCTGCACAGGAACAGACCCTGAACACCAGAGCAACAGAGGCCAAGATCTACCACACCAGACAAGACCCAAGGTGCAGGCTATGCAAACACCGCCTAAGGTGGCAGAGAACGAGCAAGTCAAGATCCTGTGGGACTTTCAGATCCAGACCGACAAAATGGTGATGGCGAACCAACTGGACATTGTGGTGGAAACAGGCATAACCCAGAGAATTTAAACTTGGTGTTCATACTGTTTTGATATAAATTCATAATACAAGTCATGGTCGATTGGCCACAGAATACAATTTTCACCCTCGTAGTTTGCAAGAAAACTACCATTTAAACAATTTTGCCATGCAGAAGAAACAAGTTAATAAATATATGAATAGTTTGTTTGCAAAAACAGACAAATCTGTTTATATGAATTTACAAAAAAGGCATCTTTTAGTTATTTACTTGATGTGATATCATTCACAATAAAGTTTTGTGATTTTGATGAAAACTTACATTTTCTGTTTATCCCAAATGAACTCTTCATATATAAGGCATTTATTTAAACTTTAAGAATATTTGAGTCCAAGTGGTTTTACATGGTGGAATGTCACCCTCTACCTCTTCAAGCTCATTCTGACCATTGTCTAAATCAGGTTATGGTAAGACAATGACTGCTTGTGACTGCTCCACATAACCCCACTTTAATATAAAAGAAAAAAACTGAATCCTCCTTCAAATGCACATCCTGATGCACTTCTGCTCATCAGCGGAGATTTTAATCACACCTCGCTCTCCACCACTCTCCCCACTTTTACCCAAAATGTGCAGTGCCACACCAGAGACAATAAGACAATTGACCTGCTGTATGCTAATGTAAAAGACGCATACACTCCCCCTCCCACCACTCTGATCACAATCTCATACATCTGACCCAAGAATACACACCCATGGTGAAAACAGAACCTCCACAGATGAAGTTAATGAAAGTGTGGTCTGAGGAAGCTACTGAGAGCCTAAAGGATTGCTTCCAATCCACAGACTGGGAGACACTCTGCAGCATTCATGGAGTTGACCTTGAGAGCCGGACCCACTGTGTCACTGACTATGTGAACTACTGTGTGAAGAACACTGTCCCAACACGGACAGTGAGGTGTTTCTCGAACAATAAGCCCTGGCTGACCCCTGAGCTCAAATCCTTGCTGAACGATAAGAAGAAAGCTTTTATCGCTGGTTTTTATTTTATTATTTTTTTTTCATTTAACCTTTTATTTAACCAGATTAGTGTTGTCAAAAGAACCGGTTCTTCGGTACCAACCCGGTACTACAAAAATGTAAACGTCACGGTACCAAGATTTCGTAGGTACCGGTAGTACCGAGGACCCGTCTAAACCCGGATCTTTGATGCGCATGATTCGCGCATTTACTGGGCGCGTGCAGTCGCTTCTAAAGCAACACTGCAGAACGCAGAGTGACGGCGAGCGGTGGACCAGCTGATGTGATAAATAAAGTTCATTCACGGAGAACCCCCCGCCCCGCTCTCACGGAGACACCCCCGCCCTGCCGTCACGGAGACCGAGACCGGAGAGACGCTTCACTCCAGCAGCACCTCCCGCTCTCATGCTTTCTTGTATTTTTAATTCCAAAACTTGACAGGATGTCCAGACAGACCCCTGAATCAGCGCTTGTCATCAGGAACGTCCTGACCTCCGCTGATCAGTGATGTAGGAGGCGAATTTAATGCGACATGATCGTTCAGACTAGTCGCTTTCAAAAATTCGCAAATGTGTCAGAATCAGTACTACATAGAGTGTGGTGTGAATACACCATCGTCTTTATTAACTATTTAAATCTCCTATACGTTTAATTAGGGTAACAAACAAACAGGATGACATAAAGGCGTTGACTGCTCACAGACAGAGTTTTTCTTTTTTTAATGATTGTAATGTGTTTCCAAAAGATGAACAACAATGTATGGCTCAGTCAGTGTTTATGTCCTTAAAATCAGTTTGTCAATAAAGCTGTTCTAACTAGATGTTCTAGTCTGGATAACTAGCAGGTTTACAAAAATATATGAACAAAAACACATTTTGATTAAATAAAAGTGCATTAAAAACATGTTATGATAGTAGTACAATAGTAATTCAGTTCATTTTTCTAATATACAGCACTGATTCACAAAAGATATCATCTCAAAGCACATTACAGTAAAATTAATGTTTTTATTGATAAATTTAGTCTAAATTAAATTTTTGTTTGGTACCAAAATTGGTACCGAGAACCGTGGTAAATCAGAACGCTACCGTAGATCATTCATTCCCATTGCAGTAAGAGTGTAGAACTCCACAGTTTAACGGTTACTGGTATTATACTGTTACACGCTAGCATCAGTGCTAGATTCAGTGGGTGTTCAATACCCGGATGTACATTAGTACGTCTGTGTCCCTTATGCTGTGTAATTTTGGAAACCCAATTTTTTACTTCTTCCTTTTCTCTAAGTGTATATGCTGCTGTAATGAGTGAATTTCCCCACTGTGGGATTAATAAAGTATATTCTATTCTAAATTCAATCTAAGAAAGCATTCTTTGAATAGTTTTTTTCCATTGGATTTATTTTATGTTCCGCCAGTTCAAAGTGAGGAAGTAACTATAAATTTGATAGTCTGTGGTAAGTAGAGGGGAAAAGTCCCAGATCCCTCAGGTGGTGATACAAGAAAAGGTTTGATTTGAGTTTGCCTGTTTTGACACCTCAAACAGATGAGGGAAGCTGCCTCGACAGGGGGTCCTAATAATTGGCTCTTACTCAACGGATGGTTAACAGAGGAGGATGAAATGTGGAGAGTGTATGACCCACTTTGTAGAATTAAACTCACCAAAATGTTTAAAAAAACACATAAAATAAGAAACACATTTTTACTCATCTGTTTGGATTCTCGGGGTATAAATCTAATTGTCCGTCTTTTCAGTGCATCTTTCCCTGGAGAGGGTTCTTGTCAGGATGAATAACTGCAGCAGACACGTTGTCACTAAATAGTAGTGAGTCTGAAAGACAAACAACATGCTCATTCATTAAGAGACACACTTGAGCAACATAAACTACTTTGTTACATCAAGCTAAATGGGTTTCACAGAACAGTGGTGACAATTGAGAACCCACCGAAGGCCCGGTAACATATTTCTCAGTTGTCTTTTAGGGTTCTCGGGCAACGCACAGCAGGAAGTGTCTGCTGTAAAATAACTGGGAGAACCATCCACTGGAGACACATTCCTGTCCTCTGGAGAATGTTTAACTCTCACTGCAGTCATCAATATTCAAGTTATGTGGACTCTCAGACTTCTCCTCAACATAAATCTGCTTCAACAGCTGGAATACTCATTCGTACCTCCGTCTTTTTGCAACTATTTACAGGATGTTGCATCAGGAAAGGGAACTGATCAACAATTTGCACATGTGTAAGAGTTTTACACCATGTTCAAGGCTCTATGATGTTGAGCTTGCATTGTTCAAACAGAATTAAGATTTATTGTATGTGTTGGATGTAGTATACTGCAGGATTACAGCAGAGGATGAAAAAAAAGGTACAAATTCAATCCAAACAGCTAAAAGTTCCTGGAGCTCTTACTGGTGGAGATGAAATATTACCTTGTGAACACTGGATAGTCTTGGCACACATCTGGTGCTCACCAGATAACCTAGTGGCCAAACAAGCTACGTATCTAAAAAATGATAAATTATTACAGAGAGAGTACAAAGTCCTCATGAGATATTGGGGTCAAATTAATTTAATTTGGTTTCTCATGTACACCAGATCGTTTTTGCGTGAGTAAGACATGAAAAAAAATGTATTTATTTTTTCTTCGACCTTAGGGATTCCATGGCTGGTTTCCTTTAGCTTCAATTCTTTAAAATAAGAAGAAAGAAAGAAACATTGTTCATTTTTTCTAATAGGCTACTAAAGCTTTGCTGTCATAGCAACCGGTACAGTAAATATTTCATGCCACAGGCGATTACACTCTAAAACAAAATCTGTTAACTCAAGCTGCAATAAATCTTGAATTTGATAATTGTTGTAGGAATTTAGATTTTCTGAGTTTACCTAGACTAATCAATTAGAATTGACTTAAAGTTGTTTAGTTTCTCAGTAAACCCTTCTAGATTCATTCAGATGAAACATTATCGGTTGTTGGAAGGTTTTGATCCTAAGGACAATCTCAGCTACAGCAAAGCATTTAAATGTTTTTGTCCAATCGGTTCCATCTCAGTTCTTTCATTCTTGATACTGTGTTCTTCTTTCTTTGTGTACTTTCTACTTGTCTCATTCACAACAGGTGCTCTGCTGCAGTGGTATCTGGCTGACAGGTAGTTTTGTCCGAATAGCTGGAAGGCAGCTTTCACGCTGGCAGATGTTCAAACGCAGAGACACTCTGCCCCCTGAGTAACCACAACAAACACACGGACGATGCAAAAACTAAATTTATTCAGCATTTCTCTCTACTGGCTTTAGAGGCTTGAATTGACAGCCTGGTTCTCCAAAGTGTCTCAGAGGTCAAATTGGTGCTGTTACAATTCCTCTGGTAAACTGTATTTCCACAACAATCCGTCTCTTTCCAACGCACCAATAGCCACCATCAATGTGTCCGTTCTACTCTCTGCTCAGTGGAATCAGACACGAGGTAAAAAGAATGAATCACCAAACATTATTTTAAATTTCATGTGCAAATAGTCATTTTAATTAGTGAATGATAAATAATTCCTCTACAGATTGCGACAGGCCATTTTCACGAAAACATGAGGGGACGTTCACTTATAGCCACGACTGAAGCAGAGCAATCGTATGAATAACACTGAGTTTCCTACTATTGTCTTTTGATCAATATTAATTAAAATCTATTCACACACTTTACTAATAACTATGAGAATGTGAAGCTGAATCAAAGCTATCACACATCTTTATTTATTTGTCACCCATCTGGCTTTACCCATATGGTATTCAGAGAGTAATACAAAATATTTACTCTTACAAGATAATTATAGAGGAACAGATTCTAAATAAATGAGCTCTTGCCTTTGATGTATTTATTTAGATGTGTGTGTATATCTTTGTGTGTGTTTATACGTTGTTTATTTCCAGAGACCTCCCACATCCTCTAGCACTGACTGACAGCAGCTTTGAATAATATCCATCCATCACTGTCAGGGAGCTGCTGCCCTCACACATCCACAGACACAAACACAACAACAAATACACACATTCAGTGTGTAAACATCTTAGAGGCTGATTCATGGTTGTAGATTGTTCCAGCTGTTTCCAGTAGAGATTTTCTATATTTTTACTGCTTGTTAATTCTAATTATAATTCAGTAAAACTAGCTTTTGTTATTTGTATTTGTATTAAATGAAACAGACACTAAACATTAAAAAAACAAATAAGTTAAATTCAAATGACATTAAACAGAAATCCAAAATCTGTAATTAAGTTTCAGACTAAATAAATGTAAATAATATTAATTATGATCCAACTCTAGCTTTATCAGGATCACTTTTAAAATTCTAATTATAAAAGTAATAATGTCTGAGCAAAGTGAGAATCATAAATAAAATTAAAAGAAAAAGACCGAGCACATAGCTCTGTGGGACTCCTGGAAAAATATGTGATTTATGGTTTATGTTTTCAGTGTACAAAATTGTGATGGTGTTCAAAGTGAAACCAGTAACAGTTGTTGCCTTAAGCACACGTTTCAAACTAATTAAATTCATGTTGTTCTTAAATCGATTGAAAAGAGAGGATGATTTAACTTTATTGTTCCACATTCTGGTTATTCTGCAGCATTATTCTCTCCAGATTCACGTTCATGAGAGAAAATCACAACTCAATTCCAAATCTCTTTCTGAAATGATCTTTATCTATGCAGGCATCTGCAACAGAAGGTTTTGTGCACCAGTGGATCTGATTTATTTTCAATTTTTATGTACTTTTGTTTCTGTAATCCTGTTTGTGTGGTCAGTTGCTTTATTTCTAATTTTATTTCTAGTTTCCCGTGATCATTATGTACAGTTTGTTCACCTGTCTGTGTTTTCACACCTGTGTTCTGTTGCTAATTGCCCTCAGGTGTTCCTCATTTTTCATGTATTTCCAAGCTTACATTCAGCAGTTTTCCTTAATCACCACCCAGATTGTAGCACGCGTTTGAGTTTAATTCTTCTCATGTGACACAATAAAGTATAACTGTTAACCAGCCAAGTCTGGTTTTTGGCCATTTTTAAGTAATTATACCAACATATGCATTTAAGGTTACATGTTTAAAATAGTGAAGGATTATCGCTGATTTTTATTTACCCATTGGTTCAATATTTCACCATCAGACAAACCCAGAGTTCTATCCAATCTAAATGGATCTGTCTGCACATAGGCTGAACATTCAGCTGTGTCCAGGGCTGGTTTCCAATCGACTGAGTAATTTATCAACGGTAGCAAAGCCAGATCACTGATTAAACTTCTCGTCTGCCTGTGTGTGTGTGTGTGTGTGTGTGTGTGTGTGTGTGTGTGTGTGTGTGTGTGTGTGTGTGTGTGTGCGTGTGCGTGTGTGTGTGTGTGTGTTTGTGCATGAGTGTCACAGTGACTACCTCTCAGTGTGCAGAAAATTCTGCCAACTGAGCCCTTTTCTTTTCTCAGTTCAGACTCAATCCCCCAAACTTCCAAGGACTGACTGGGCGGGCGTCAGCTAGACGAATTGATCGGCCAGACCAGAGTCCTAATTTTCTTCTAGTGTAACGCAGTGTTAATTTTGACAATAATTTTTTTATTTAGTTTTAGTCGTAGTCTTTTGTCCAATTTGTTTTAATTTTAGTCGACTAAAATATGTATTTTTCTTCTAGTGAAATAAATGTTAACATCTGTAAAGGAAATGTTAACTACGCCTACTTTAAACTGTAAAGAAATATGAAAAGTTCCCATTTCACACTTTGGATCAGTAAATCTATAATTGTTTTAATAACAATTAAGGGAAAATACCAAAATGAACACTGAGTTTGAAACTGTGCCTCTCAATATTAATAAAGTAAACAAATCTGCGTAATGTGCAGTAATTTTAGTAAACATGACAAGAAATGATATCATACTATTAAAACAAAACGTGTTACTCTAATAATGTGAGGAGGTAAACTAAAGGTAAGAATAGTTTTCAGGTGTATTTTTTAGAGTTTTTCCTGTTAATAATTTACCAAGGTGGGCTGCCTGAACGTTTTTCTGGACCACCTCAATGATTTCTCCTCACTAAAACACCGCTAGAACGCCGAGCGCTGATAACATCGGCCGCAGCAGCAACACCAGAACATTCGCAGGTCCGCACGTTCAGTTCGGCTCCAGCAATCCCCCCCCCACCCACCACCCCACCACCACCACTAGCTAGCTAGCTGCTACCACCGTAACACTTTTAAAACCAGGGGAAACCCCGGTTGTGTACTCACGGTGAGTAACTCACCAAGCAAATTGTTTTCAGATCGTCACATCTAACGCTTTTCCTCCCAGCTGTGGACATTTTCTCCTTTTAGACGTAAGCTGTTAAAAACTGTTCCCGGCATAGACGCCGGTTAGCGGTAACTTGTCTTCAAACGACGGCCAGATCTGGATTCTGATTGGTTCTTTTCTTGTCAAGTCCCGCCTGTTCCATTTGCTGATTGGTTAATTTTTCCATTTTCCCATCTTTTCTGTTTCCTGATTGGATTTTCGTTTCTGTCAATTTTCATTGTCGTCTCTTATTTGTCAACGAAAATGTCGATCAATATTCGTCACAATTTAGTCTTTTTTGGCGTTAATTTTTTAAGTTTTAATTTCGTTTTAGTCCGCAAAAATTCATTCCTCACGAAAAAAAGAAACGAAAATATTTCGTCAACGAAATTAACGCTGGTGTAACGGTCCTTGGTAACATATTAGTAGAACCACAGAAACTGGGCCAAATTCAGCTTCCAGAGTTCTACTTGCACATTTCCTAATCTTTTTCTCCTTTCAGATTGTTTGAAAACTGGCATTGTGTATCTTTGATTAAGATACTATAAGTTTATTTCACTGCTTTATTCTAGATTTCTTTTCTCATTGTATTTGGCCAAGTTTTACTTTTGCTGTTGATCACTTGTAGTGACATGTTATTTTAATACAATACCGATTAAAGTGATAAATATTCAGTTAAATAAAATCTCAGGTTATTGACCAGCTGTCCCATAGTCTTGGTGCCACAGAATAAAAGACCCAGTACCCCCTAGTTTCAGTCTTCTTCAGGGAACGACTAATAAATCCTTAGCCTTTGATTGTCAACCTCACCTCTGTCAGTGCACCCCAGGGCAGCTGTGGCTGCATTGTAGCTCATCAACAGCGTGTGAATGTGTGTGAATGGATGAATGATACACTGTAGTGTAAAGCACTTTGGAGTCCTTTGTCTTTGAAAAGTGCTATACAATTGCAGGTCATTTATCATTTTGGATCATTTTTCTAGATTTGTGAGTTCAGGGACTGACCTGGCTCTGAGTCTCTACTAGAATTCATCACAAATGTGTTTCATTGGGTTGGGGTTAGTCAACCAAACTCACCCAATCACAGGTTTATTGGAACACCTGTATTCACTGATTGGAAGGGGTGTCCCAGTACTTTTGGGAATAAAGTTTAAACAAACAATTTTTTTTTATAAAACCAGTATTTCATCAAAGATTTTTTTTCTTTTTGAATAAGATGATCTCTAACCTAATAACTTTATGTGGGATGAATACATTTTGTTCTGTGCTAAACAAACTGCTTCCAAATTCCAACTTAAAAAGATAAAATGCTGGTAAAACCTGCCTGTCTGGACTCCCCACGGACCTCCAAATTAGGAAATTTGGCAAATTAAAGTATTGTAAACACTTTATTTATTTATGTATTTATTTAATTATTGGGAATTGCTACTGGTCAGAGAACGTATTAATGTACAGGTTGTATTAACACTCAACCAAAATATAAAGCTAACATTTATTTTATTTACTTAATCTATAGTAGAAAAACCTTGACAGCAGGCACACGTTAACATGTTAACCTTCATATGTTGCACGTGTCATTTTCTATATGTGCATTCTAGACATTGCATGCACCCCCACCCCAAGCACAGTTTGCCCTTAATAGCTCATTCCCCTCTTCATCACTCTCAGGAAACACATTGCACTGAGTCCTCTGTCTGAAACTGTCCGGCGCCTCTTTGTGATGTTCCTGCAGCAGATGGAAGACCATTCAACAACATCAGCTGTGCCTTCGGTCCACCAAGACATTAGTCATGCCTCCAGGCTAGCAGGAACACAAGAGGGCTAATTGGAAACAGATCACACACACACACTCACACTTGTGATCACATTTACACATGAAATCACAAACATAGACAAGTGAACTCACATGCAGGCCATTGCACATGCACATACACGCACAATATTGCACACTTAATTACACCGCTTCGCACACTAATACACTCCCAGATAATGCATTGCACACACTTGCATTCTGTCATTCAGAGGGCCCCTCTGTCTCCCAAAAGGAAGCACCTCAGGGTGAGAGGAAGGGGTCAGTTTATTGTTTCTTATTAAGAGCATGGGAAACAAACGAGGGACTGCGTATATGAGTAATGAGAGAGGGGTAGTGGCGCTGATGGACGGAGAGAATGAGAATCCTCCACCTCCATTGATGTGGCTTTTCCTCTCTAATAAAGGACAGCTTTGTCCTTGTACACATTGTGTGAAGTCAGCCCAGCGTGAACTCTTAATGGCTAATAGCAGCCAACACACACAGTCACCAAATCTAGCTACACATCAACTTTGCTTCTCCTGCAAATCATCTAACTGCCTCATAATTAGCTCATCAAGGCATGGCAGGTGTTTATTCATACAAAATTACAGCATATGCCCAGGCATGTGTGTCTGAATTTAAAAAGAAAATAATTCAGGTGATGGTTTCAAGTGTTTAACTGCCAAACTCCATTCAGTTTTTAGGTTCCAGTGACAGCTCGTCAGCAAGATGGTTCGACATCTTAAATCCTTTTAAAGCAACATTCTGCAACTTTTACACCTTAAAATGATGCTTTTTTGTAAAGTTTTGGCGTCAAACTATCATCTATTATGTTCATTTTCATACCTGTGATAGTGTTGGGGGGTCTGTTTACCGCACTATACAGTTTTTAAACTCGGGTCGCTGACGGAAGTACTGACTGTACTGAGTATATGGCAAGCCAAAGGGATAAAAAAAGTGACGCATTCTAAACACGCGTTATGTCTGCCAAAGTTTGCGTCTTGAACGTGCGTTTTGGCAGACATAATGCGAGTTTAGAACACGCAATTTCTTTTATCCCTTTGGCTTGCCATAGTTGTATAACGTAGACCTGCTGTTTAGCAGCGGCAGATTCACCAAAGAAAGCTAGAAATCCCGTATCAGAGGAATCTAGGAAAAGAAAAGGAGAACGTGATAGAGCAAGAGCAAAGACCAGAGTTATTATCGGGCCGTCTTTTCCTCGCTGGAGAGCTCTTTTAGAAAGAACAGCATGAACTACGGACTCTGACCTAGCCGTGCTGCTAATGGCTAGGTAAGTAATAAATGATTTCACCAGGGTTATTGTGTTTGGTCGAGCATAAAGTTGTTATGCAGTCCTGATAAAACTATTTATTCAATGTGTGGAGGTGGAAAAGTTTGTTTTTGTTGTTTTGCCTGACATTAGGAATGTAAACATGCCTCTTATGCCCCAGAGAGAGATTTAATGATACGACAGTGACGTTACGCAGCAAGCCTCTAGAGGGCGACAGAGACCATATATGCGCAAAGTTCAGGAATGTGGCTTTAAATATTCCTAACTGTGGGACGTCGTGGAAAAAAACTAGAAAGATCAATTAAATGACTAACATTGCTGAATTTATTTCCTTCTTAAAGAAACAAACCATTCACCAAAAAGGATCATAACATGATGAGTCTACTTACAAAGCATCTGAGAAGGACATGACTGCTTGGGGAAATGTCAACTTTAATCTGGAGAGCAGAACTTCAGTCAGTAGGGGTGTCCGATATTATCGGTCTATGTGTGACAGGGTGAGCATCCTGTCACTGTATCCCGATTGATCATGCTGCTTGGCCACAGGGATAATCCCTAGTTAGCGCATGTGACTCTCACCCGGGAGTCTGGGGATCAAATCCCGCCCGGGCCCTAGTTTCTCCACCTTGCCACATATGATTAATATTGTCTGATATTGGCATTAAAATATAATATCAGAAAATATCTGTATCGGTTTTCAGTCATTTAATGACCCAACTTTTACTACCATGCACATATTATACATCAAACTCTTCAGCTACATCTCCTCTCTCTCAAAATGTCAAAATATGACAGATCGGAGGTAAAGTTTTTGAGATAATTTAGTTTATTTGATACAACTTGTGAAGTAGAAATTTGCCCTGTGTAGTGACAAAACGACTAAAACTAAAACAAGAATCTTCATCAAGGTTTGCTTTTCTTATCTGAAGATCTTTATAACTGTTTCATCACCCTAGCTGCAAAATACAGATAAAGAAAAAATACATGACTAACTAATACACACAGCTTAGCTTAGAGAAAATGAGATTCAGCTGTTGGAGACAAAATTAATGTGGCACTTTTCCTGTTACTGACTTCAACTAAAGAAGTTGTGATTTTGCACAGAAAATATTTAAAATTTAAACATGCATGATAGGAGAAATGTGATGTTAGTGACCTAAAATGTTTTAGTTTTTCCTTTTTTTATGAGAGGGGGGCACTGCATATATCGGTAAAAAAATTAAGAGTCAGACATTACCGGTATATATTGGATATTGGTAAAAATGGCCAATATCAAGCAGTAACTAAAGTTTAATTCAGTTCATCTTAATGCTTTTCTTTTAATTCAGTGGTTAAAGAAATCAAAAATGCAAAAACACATATAGTGTTGCTCAGATAGGCATTCCCTCAGAATAAGCATGAGTTTATTTACAGTACTAAAATGCATTCAAGCAGAAAACAGTGTTTTTACATCGCCTCATTAAAATTTAACTGCATCATATTTATGTTTTCGCTTTTAACCAAAGACACTTAGGCACACTTGTTTTCAAGCCAGCATATAAAAGTCTAGCATCAATGATTCTTGGCTAATGAATCACGTTTGTCATTTAGAACAACCCTAAAATGGTTCTGATGTTTGGTTTTTGTTCAAAACTTAAAAATATATTAAGCAAGATCTTAACACGGTCTGTTAGCACTTAGCAGAGGTTCATCATTTCAAACCAGAACTTTTTGTTTCTGAATGAAAAAAACACTGAGCTCATTTTGTTGGTGAGAATGCCTCTGTGGACACCGGTACTCTGAACTTTCACTTTGGCAATAGTGTAAAAAATCGAGGTGTGACTTTTGACAAGACTTTTAATTTTTGCAAACAAGTCAAAATATTGCCAAATCAAGCTTTTATCACCTTCGTCTAAGGTTAAACCTTTTTTATGCCAAAGTGACCTTGAGAAGGCCATGCATGCATTTGTCAGCTCCAGGATCGACTATTGCAACGCTCTTTACTTCGGTGTCTCCCAGGCAACCCTTAGCAGGTTGCAGCTGATCCAGAGCACGGTTGCTCAAATTCTAACTGACACCCCTAGACATGAACGCATTACTCCAATTTTGTCTGCCTTCCATTGGCTGCATGTTCTTTTTTAGTATAGATTTTAAGCTTTTATTGTTTGTTTTTAATGCTCTTAATGGTTTGGCCCCATCCTACATCTCAGACTTGCTGAGTTTCAGCACTAGCGGTAGATCCCTACGGTCTTCTTCCCAGTTTCTACACATTCCAAGGACAAGATACAAACACTGGGGCGACCGGGCTTTCTGTGTAGCAGCACCCCGGCTGTGGAAGCAGCTCCCTCTGGACCTACGCTCCATCTCTGACCCTGGCCTTTTTAAATCTAAATTCAAATCCTTCTTTTATAGAAAAGCCTTCAATGCACAGTAATGTGGATTTTTTATTAATGTTTTTCTCTTATTTGCCTTTTTATCTGAATTGAGTGTTTTTATGTTTTATCTTGTTTTTTCGCTTTTATGCAACCTGTTAAGCACTTTGGCTGTCTAGTTGACTGCTTTAAAGGGCTATATAACCAATAAATGAATGAATGAAATGAAGAGGTGTTGACTCTCAGCTACTACCACAAACGGAACTAAAGTCACTTTTAGACTTGGAAATGTTGATGAGCTGTGGCAGCCATCTTGAGTCAGGTATGGCTTCAAAAGTTCCTCAGATGCAGATGTACATCAGGTGATGACTCTGCAAGTTTCATTAAAGTCTATCCAGTGGTTCACAAACTTAAACATGAACAGGTGGTTGTTGTTAACGAGCAGTGAGCAGGAACGCTGCGTATTAATGAATTTACATGATGAACATAAATGATAGAATTTTGGTTTGGAAACCAGGTTTAATCGTCCTGGTTCAAGACAAGGTGTCTGAGTTTATGTATTTGTTTCCATCTGACAGAAAAATGGGGAAACAGAGCAAAGAATGGCTTTCACTATCTGCCAATTAAAATATGCCCTGGAGCATGCCTTGCTAACGGGTTTAAATTTGAGTATATTTAAAGGTAGAAGTTTGGCGTGGCGGTTACCAGGTGCTGGTGATTTTAGGTGAGCAGCTACATATTGTATCTGTTCTGTGGAGCAGCAGATTCAGCAGCACCAGAGCCCAGACAGGCGTGATGGACAGCAGCTGATTAGGGGAAGTCCCGAGTCGGTAAGGTTGGCTCTGACGCCCCAAGGCTTTGTCAAAGAAGAAAATATTTCAGCCTACAGGGCGAATGCAGACCCATTACTTATTTATTTATTCACTAGATGAGTTGACAGCTGAGGAGCTGCACAAAGCTATGATAAGCAGATTATTGTTCTTCCAGGCTGATTTAGTGACGAATGGCTCCATGTTTTCCTGGCAATGAATGAATTCAAGAGCAGCAAACTGTAGGAACCACAAACCGACAGAATTCTAAAGCCGTGTGGTCAACTTGGTGATTTGCTTTGTCTCTACTCTGAAGATTTTAAGCAATAAATCTTCCCCCCAATGGAAATGTTTCTTTTATTTCTGCTCATTGGAAATCTGAGGGGGGCAGCAGTACCTTTAGAGGTGGTCAGAGGTTTTGTCTCAGACCAGGTCACACATAGCTGGGTTGTTATAGAACCAAACATGCTCCCCCGCCCATCTTGGAAAAATATCTTGAGTCCAAGCCTGTAGGCGGCAGTAGTCCTCCAAATTGTGGCATTATTGCCAAAAATCATTCATTGGAATAACTAGATGGTGGGCAATACCCATCCATAACGTTGTCCTTCACCTGTCTTCTTCTACAGCAGTCTATAAAAACATGTAAGCAAGTGTGAACACAGGCTGCACATGACATCAGAGCAGTTGTGAGTGGCGGGCAGTGATGTTGCAAAACCTAAAGCCCAGTTATCTATGTACACAAGCAAATGCTGATAATGCAGAATTTGCAAATCTCCACTTTGGTCAGAGTTTTGAAATAATCGTTTATATTCACTTTTGTGGGGATGACAGGCCCTTAGAACGTTTTGTGGGATACCTAAGTGTGTACAGGGCCTCAGACATTGTCAAGCTTCATCATCATCATCATCAGTTTTATTTAAATAGCACTTCTAACAATCCACAATATACCCTAAGGGCTGTGCATGGCACACATAAAACACCATAAAACCAGTAAAAACACGAAAACATTAATGTTAATTTATTGTGCATTTTGCATGTTTCAACTCTACTGAGGGAGCCTTCCTGATTTTCAAGGGCAGAACACTCCAGAACATCGGGCCTGCAACCAAAAAGGCATGGTCACCTCTTGACTTCCAATTTTCTTTGGGAACAACCAACAGGACCTGCTCAGTTGACCCAAGTGTACGAGTAGGTTCGTACAAATCAGACAAATAAGGAGGAGCCAGTGCAATGGAACCAAGACCAGCGTGATGTTTCTGTTAGCTTGTAGGCTTGTCAGAAGGCACTTGTGGAAAAAAACCCTCACATAGGAGTTGTTTTGACCTAGGATGTAGACCTAGGTATTACAGCAGGGAGACCGGTGGTATTGCATTACTGTGGCAGTGACTCGGTTGTGATGCGTTGGCAAAAATGGGCTGATCTTTAGAGAAACTTCTAGACTTGTGTCTCACAGCAGAAACAGAAATATATGTAAATGAGAAAAGCTTTATTCAAAACCCACTTGCTTTAAAATACAGTGAGCTCTGCAAGTGTGAAGCACATGAATTTGAAGAGCTTGCACAAAGCAAATGCAGATGTGGCAGCTTGACATCATGAAAATGGTAATTATTGTATGACCTCTTTTTAAACTTTTAAGCTAACTTCAGCCACATTCCTGTTGACACTACTTTAAACTCTGCAGTTTAAACAGACCGACGCGTTGTGTCATCACAGGAAGTTGCCAGGTTGTAAAAAATGTGTCGTCTGTTATTAATAAACTATGTGATAATGTTTCAAGCTTAAGGCTTGTAAATATTTATGTGAACTTTGTAACTATGTTCTAGTTTTTTAAATGACACAAAATACATTTTGTGAAGTTTGAACTTAAATCTGAGAACGTCAGACACGACCAAGGGCGTCAGTTTGTTTTTAAAATTGCCAGGAACATTAACTTGAGAGTGGTTTGAGGAATACTGGGGAGAGTAATTAATTATTCATAAATACATATTCTGTTAGACCTTTTATTAGAATATGCACTGCTGTGTAGGCAGTTACTGAATATCAGATTTTTTGTTTATTCAGAAAAGGTTGAAAGTAGGGATGAGCGAGTACACCACTATCTGTATCTGTTCAACCATCTAAATTATCTGTATCTGTACTCGGAGTGGGTGGGGCCAAAACCGAAAGTGGGCGTGGTTCGCCCGGAAGTGGGTGTGGTTTAACTTGGTACATTATTTTAAGCCTTTAACTTTTTGTTCTTTTTAAAACACAGATAGGAGATCTTATTTACCTTTTTTATGCTGACGTTTCGGCCATCACTGTGGCCTTCTTCAGAGCTAAGCTGCTGAAAGCAGCTTCACTTCCGCTTCCGTTTATGTGCGGGCAGCAGGGGACGACGATATCGCCCCCTGCTGCCCGCGCTGTCCTCCTCGATGACACAGTCCCATGCGTGGTCTAACGTGTATACTCCGTCGTCCCTGTTCATGGTCCCATGTCCACGTCTCCTTATATCGATAGCTTCCCTTATCCATCTCTTGTATTTCTGTTGTTCGGTGTTGACAATCCTTGTTCTGTCCCAGTCCATGATGTGATTTTCTCTGGTGCAATGGTCTGTGACTGCTGATTTCCTTATTGTGTTCTCTGCTTCTTGTTTTGCTGCTCTTGTGTGTGTTCTGCTTGTCTCTTTTTCACATTCTTTTCTGTGTTCTGCTGTTCGTGTGTCAAGTTGGCGTCCTGTTTCTCCTATATATGTTTTATTGCATAATTTGCAAGGGATTTCGTAAATGACTCCGCATTTTTTTTTCTGCTGGGATCTTGTCTTTGGGGTGTACCAGTCTTTTTCTAACTGTTGTGTATGGTTTGATTGGTGTGTTTATCTTGTGTTTTCTCATTGTTGCTACTATTTTTTCTGTCGTTCCTTTGATGTATGGGAGGGTTATTACTGGCTTTGGTTCCTGTTTCTCTGGGTTTTTCTTTCTTTTTGGTTGTTCTATTCTTTCTGCTCTTGTTTGTTGTTTCCCCCTACTAATCACCCATGCTGGGTATCCACAGGTTCTTAATGAGTTGTGTATGTGCCCGTTTTCTTGACTGCTGTCTTGTTTTTCTGTTATAATTTTCGCGGGCAGCAGGGGGCGATATCGTCGTCCCCTGCTGCCCGCACATAAACGGAAGCGGAAGTGAAGCTGCTTTCAGCAGCTTAGCTCTGAAGAAGGCCACAGTGATGGGCGAAACGTCAGCATAAAAAAGGTAAATAAGATCTCCTATCTGTGTTTTAAAAAGAACAAAAAGTTAAAGGAATAATCAGACAGACACAGGATGAACGTACCAAAGATGATTAAAGAAAAATATGGACACCAAGGATTGAAAGACTTCCGACGTTTGGAAAGTTTACATCGAAAAATCGCACGTCTAAGAAACCACCTCCGATTCAGCTTGAGATGCAAAGACGAGAATATCACACCAACGAGCCTGCAGTTAAAAACGCCGATACGAACAAAGACAGCGAAAAAAATAACGGAAAGAGCACAGAAGTTACTACTGAAAGAAAGAATAAGAAACATTGCATCAAAACAGAAGCAACTGGAACAAGAACTAAAGAAAGGATACATGGACTTCAACATTAACCACAAATTGGAAGAAACAGCGGAAGGATTATTAAAAGGACACATGATGGAACAACAGGAGAAAGAGTTTCAGAAAGTTAAAGATAGGCACATAAAGAAGCTAACAAAGCTCACAGAAAGAAAAAAGAGAAAAGAGGAGCGAGATGGGAACGCAAAAACTACATGGGTATGTAACCTCTCACAACATCAACTGACCAAAACAGAAGAAAGCATATTAAAGAAAGGACTCAATTTTGCAATAACACCAAAACATATACCTTACGAAGAATTTATAGTAGCAACGGAAATAGCATGTCAACAAATCACAGAGGAAGGAAAGAAAGCAGAACTCAGGAACAGTGTAGTCGGGATATTAAAGAGCAGCAAAATAAAACACAGTAATGTCACCAAAAAAGAAAGAAGGGCCATAACCACTTTAGCGAAAAACGAAAACATTACAATTGTACCAGCAGACAAAGGAAGGACGACAGTAATAATGGATAAGGAAAAGTACAAAGAGCAGATGGAGTACATGTTAGAGGACAAACACACATACAAGATATTAAAAAAAGATCCAACAGAGGAGATCAAGAAAAACATGAAAAAAATACTCAAACCGATACAAGAACAGGGCAGAATAACAGAAAAAACATACAAACACTGGATACCAACGGCAAACATTATCCCAAGAATATACGGAACACCAAAAATACATAAAAAAGACACTCCACTCAGACCAATAGTAGACAGTATAGGAACTCCGACATATAACATGGCAAAGGACATTAGTAAAATCATCAGTCCATTATTAGGAAACACAGAACAACACTGTAAGAACACTATAGAGTTATCAAAGGAGTTAAAAAAGATCACACTGCAAAAAGGAGACATACTAGTATCACATGACGTCACATCTCTTTTCACTAAGACACCAACAATAAAAACCATAGATATAGTAATAGACAGACTCAGACAAGATAAAACCCTACGAAAAAGAACAAATCTAACAATTGAGGACATAGCACAGCTAATAAAACTGGTGGCAAATTCTACATATTTCATTTACAACGAGACAATATACAGACAACTGGAAGGATTCGCGATGGGAAATCCGTTATCAGCAACCCTCTGCGAGTTTTTCATGGAAGATTTGGAACAAAAAGCATTAACCACTACACCCGAAAACTGTCAAATAAAGTTATGGAAGCGATATGTAGATGATATATTGGAAATCATACCCGAAGGACAAACACAAGCAATAACAGAGCATTTAAACAACATAGACGACACAGGAAACATTAAGTTCACATATGAGGAAGAAACGGAGGGCAGTATTACATTCATGGACATGGAAATTAGCAAAAAACAAGATGGAACGCTTAAAATAAATATATACAGAAAACCAACACACACAGATCAATATTTACTATGGACATCAGAACATCCCACGATACACAAAATGTCAGTGATAAGAACATTATACAACAGAGCGAAAATTATAACAGAAAAACAAGACAGCAGTCAAGAAAACAGGCACATACACAACTCATTAAGAACCTGTGGATACCCAGCATGGGCGATTAGTAGAGCAAAGCAACAAACAAGAGCAGAAAGAATAGAACAACCAAAAAGAAAGAAAAACCCAGAGAAACAGGAACCAAAGCCAGTAATAACCCTCCCATACATCAAAGGAACGACAGAAAAAATAGTAGCAACAATGAGAAAACACAAGATAAACACACCAATCAAACCATACACAACAGTTAGAAAAAGACTGGTACACCCCAAAGACAAGATCCCAGCAGGAAAAAAATGCGGAGTCATTTACGAAATCCCTTGCAAATTATGCAATAAAACATATATAGGAGAAACAGGACGCCAACTTGACACACGAACAGCAGAACACAGAAAAGAATGTGAAAAAGAGACAAGCAGAACACACACAAGAGCAGCAAAACAAGAAGCAGAGAACACAATAAGAAAATCAGCAGTCACAGACCATTGCACCAGAGAAAATCACATCATGGACTGGGACTGAACAAGGATTGTCAACACCGAACAACATAAATACAAGAGATGGATAAGGGAAGCTATCGAGATAAGGAGACGTGGACATGGGACCATGAACAGGGACGACGGAGTATACACGTTAGACCACGCATGGGACTGTGTCATCGAGGAGGACAGCGCGGGCAGCAGGGGGCGATATCGTCGTCCCGTGCTGCCCGCACATAAACGGAAGCGGAAGTGAAGCTGCTTTCAGCAGCTTAGCTCTGAAGAAGGCCACAGTGATGGCCGAAACGTCAGCATAAAAAAGGTAAATAAGATCTCCTATCTGTGTTTTAAAAAGAACAAAAAGTTAAAGGAATAATCAGACAGACACAGGATGAACGTACCAAAGAACATTATTTTAAGGCTGAAATTGATATGGATTGATCACAAGTTGCTATATGTATTGTTTATTTGAAAACTATTTACAGATCAGCCTCAGAATTGAGATTCAGTGTTTTTGATCACAATAGTAAAGAAACTATTACAGAACAAATGTTTCAATAAACTCAGAACATGAATACTAAAGTGCATGAATGAATATAACTGAACTCATGCAGTATATCAACTACTAGAATAAGACACAACTTTTCAATTTTAATTTTTTTTAATTTTATGATCAAACTATTTTTTCTAAAGTTCATGGCATTTTTTCCCCACACACAGTTAAACAAAACAATGTTGATTAGGGTGTGTGTGTGTGTGTGTGTATCTGTGTGAGAGAGGGAGAGAGAGAGGTTTTTCTACTGACCAAATAGTCCTGTGCCGTATTTTGAGGGAGAGAGAGAGAGAGAGAGAGAGAGAGAGAGAGAGAGAGAGAGAGAGACCAACCCGATACGAGCCGTTTTCAGCTCTCTTGTCAAATGCACCGCTACGAAACAAGTAACTTTAAATGTTACACAAACTGAAAAAGAGGCGAGCTGAAGAAGGGAGTACAGATTACTGAAGCAACGTGACGAGAGAGAGAGCTACACAGAGGCCTCAGTCACTGTCGTGTGTGAGCGGAGCAGCACAGCTGCCTCCCGGCGCGGTAGAGATGGTTTTGTCTGTAGGGAGGGGCGGGCACTCTGTGTGACTGGCCAATCACAGAGCGTAAAGACAGTCAGTTACCCAATGAGGATTCTCTTTCCACCCGAACACAGATAATCATGAATTTTACTCGTTTAATATTCGTACTCGTCAAAAATGCATTATCCGTACCGGATACTCGTCTGAAACGAGTATCCGGCTCATCCCTAGTTGAAAGTTATACATGTTTTGTCGGGTTTCTCTAAGCCACTATTTAAAACCACCATCAGGGATAACCAATCCTGGTCGTTGAGATCTGCTCTCTAGCATATTTTAGTGGTTTCACTGCTCCAACACACCTGGTTTTAATCAGTAGATGATTACCAGGCTTCTGCAGAGATGAGCTGAACAGGTGTTTGAATTGAATCAAGCGTGTTGGAGCAGAGAAACAACTAAAACATGCAGGATCGGGGCTCATGAGGAACAGGGTTAACTATCCCTGGAATTGTCTAGGATGACTTTGTAGCAATTTTGGTTATATTGACAGTAGGGCTGGGCGATATGGCCTAAAATTAATACCACAGTATATTTTAGGAGTTCACCTCGATAACGATAAATGGACGATAACTACATGTAAGCGAAAAAACAAAGTTGTCCACTCGATGGGGCTGTCACGTGTATTACATTGAGTCACATTGTCATCTGACTGGAGGTGGTACAGCTTCTTAAAGGCAAATTAATGTCGCCAACTTACACACATCTTTTCATTTTTTTAAATTATCGAATTTATTGATGTGGAGAAAATGATATTGATTAGAGTCAGAAATTCTAATAACGATAAATTTTTGATTTATCGCCCAGTCCTAATTGACAGAAGCTCAAGAGGCAGAATACATTCACTGCTGATCAACACTTAACTGACATTAGCCACATTTATTTATCATCTCATAGCCTGGAAAGCCATCCCATGTACAGTATGTAACATATTCATCACTACAGAAATCAGTCAACAGGATGGTCCATCATACACCGTTGAAGAAGAAGCATGAACATTGTTTTTTTTTTTTTTTTAATAAAGGACTTCAGTATCTCTGCCCGCTCAGGTCTCAAAGAAAACCCCATGCCTAAGCAGGCTAAAGTTCATGACAAAGTTGTTTTAAACGAGTGCCGTTCCTTAGCCAACGTCAGAGGAGGGACCAAGTCATTGTTTTCAAGTCTCAAGTCATTATCCTCAAGTTTGAGTCAAGTCTCATGTCTGACACTTCAAATTTCAAGTCATTTCGAGTCATTTTTAAAAACAACATTGCAATTATATGTTCAATCATAGACCATGTGCTCTTTTTGAAATATGTACTTATTTCAACGCTTGAGGAAACAAGTGCAACTGAACTTAGAAATTGTACATTAAGTAGTTCTGAAGTTAGACCTCTAGGTTAAACAGTTTTAATTAAACTTAGCTAACATGAGTAGACTTCCTTTAAAGGGCCTGTGTAATGCTATTTTACACCTTCCAGAGCAACTATATGCACATTATATAATCAATTATTACCGTTGACCCTATTGAGATGTTTTTTTTATGAAATACAAGTTATTTATGTGACCCATTACTTCAACCTGGAAATTAGATGAAACCCCTCCTCCTTATTAACAAATACTTAGTCACAAGGACTTACCATGAGCAAATGAGCCTCACAAACTGCTGCAGGAATCCAGGCTTTCTTCGGACAGTCGGGTCGCCCGCTATCATCTCTTTCGTATTTCGCGCTCCTTTATGGAGGAAATCCTAATAAAACGTTTTATCAAGCCTCCCACGGGCCGAACGATCAACCACACAGCAAGAATGATCCATCTGCTTCACTAAATCCTCCTCCAAGCGTGTAAAATAATTGAATTATAGCCAAAATACGCCGTTTGTTGCCACCCAGGTCCCATGATGCAATGTGAAAAACATAAACATTGACGTCACACAAGATCCTCCTATAAGAAGTCATCTAGAAAAAAAATGCCATAACTAGGCTTAGCCAATTAATTGTAAATGAAAATGAATTAACAAAATAAATCAACATCATTCATGTGGTTCAACTTTAAATAAAACCATTTTTGGATCATCTAATATTTTCTTGCGTCGTATTAACAGTACATCATCACTATTTGAGATGTGTAAGGCATCAAGATGTTTTTTAGAAATGCATTCATCACAGAGTCAAACGTTCTTTAGGGATTTCCCCTTGCAACGCCGTGGCTAAAGCGAGTTCTGTTTTTGACTTCCAGGGTTTTACTCGATTAATGTGGATGTTGTGCACGTGCAAAAGATTCTTGGGACCAATGTAATTTATGACAACTGTTGCTCTGAATTTAATGACTCATGGATACATGTGCGTTCAATCTGAAACCATGTTATGGAAGAATGCATGAAGCTGAGGCGACAAGAACATTACCCTGCAAATCAAGTAAACACATGAAGTTTTTAGGAACGAAAAAGCAGTAAGGAATTACATTTAACATGATTTATGAACGATGGAAGACTCACTTACTTTATTTTTACCACAGAGGACAAAACTAAGTTATTTGAACAGCCATTAAACTCTGATTTGCTTGATTAATGTGTGAGGAGATTTGCTGTGATACATATTAGTAAAATTTATTATTTAGAGACTTCAAGAGCACACACACAGACCAAATCTGTCAAAATCATAGAGATACATTTCTAACTAGATTTCTTTTCTTTTTAATAGATGAATGGGATGAATGATGTGATGCAGCAATTAACATAATGCAGAAAATATATAAATGCATCTTTTCATGGGCAGTTACTCAACACTCAAGGACGCTAGTACGTTCTTGACAAGTGTGTTCTTGGCTAGGACACCAGAAAGTCTGTATTTGGTCCACTTTTGATCAAAACTGATAAAATACCAGCACTTCCTGCTGTTAAATGAAGAAAAAAAGTTTATTTTTCATCAAAACAAAGCAACGATGCTATTATTTTGATAGTGGGTTAGCTCATTAGCATTGTGAGGGATCGTGAAGAGTATGAAAGAAAAAAAAAACAAATACACAGCAAATTGTACAGGTTATACGCAATTATTTACAATAACAGACAACTTTATATTGATTTATTTGTATTTCTGATATAACAGTTATGAGCTTTCTCCTCTGCCGTTCGGAGTATAACGATTAGCGGTGCAATGCATTATGGGAAACTTTGCGGTCCCAAGTCCGCAGAAGGACGCATCAGTGCATCCTCGATGCAATGGGCGGAGCAAGAACATATCTGGGAACTTTGAGCGAACTTGCCATTATATGTACTTAGGATTGGAACAGTACTTGGACCATCGTTGATGACGTTTCACAAGGACGGGAGTACACAAGTACAGACAAGTACACATATTGAAAAACGGCCATGGTTTACTTTACCCGATCCATGTTGTGATATACCAGGAATAAAATAAACGATCACGTCTCGGTTCCTAAAATATTTTAGAAAGGTTAAAAATGTGTGAATAGTTCAGCTATCCCATCAATGCCTGGTTAACCAAACCGGTGTGACACAGGGTATGAGTGAGCAGCACTGTGAGCAAATCAGTGTTAAGAAGTTGGGCTTCTGTCACTTCGGAGTCCAGTTTGGACCTGTCCCCGACCACAATGGCCTCAGCGTGTGGTGCATAAAATGGTTTAGGAGTGCTAAACAACAGCCCACAATAGATGTGGTTTCAAATTAGCACAATTTTCTCACCTCAACACGCAGATGCTGTAATTAGGGTTTCATATTTCCCTGGGCTTCACCAGAGAACAATTTCTGTCTTCATTAGTGGTTCACTGTAGCTCCCAGAAATAGCCAGATTAAGTTTTCTTTTCCTGCTGAGGTTCACAAAAGATGGACCTTTCCCTCCAATGTCTCTGAAAATGATAAAAAAAAAAATAACACAAAACTATATGTGTCTGTTAGTTTAAGTATAAGAGGAAACATGAACTTGGTTCTGTCATAAATGTTAGAGGGTAAACGAAAGACAAAGTGTTGGGCAGCTGCAGGATCATCGCTCTAAAAGCTTCAGAGACCCTCAAAATAAACACTAGCATTCATAAAGCACCAGTTTAGCGGTGTCATTTGAACTGGGTTGAGTAAACAGCAGATAGAAAAGAAGAGAGGAATAAAGAATCAAAGGGAGGAATATTAAGGAAGGAGAAAAGGAGATTACTCCTTAAACTTCAACCACAAACTGCTCATGTTGATGACAGTAGAGAGAGAAAGCAGGATGACAGACATCAGCATTATCCCCCCATGCCAAACCACTGTCTCCTCACACTCTCACTGCAGACGGTGGATCCAAGGAGAACTGCTGTTCAAGTCTTAGGATTCATCCAATGGAGGAAGCTTCTAATTTTAGGCTTTTAAACTGAAAAATGAAGTGTTTAAGCATAAATTATAATTACATTTGGTTCATTTACAGTCATTAAATGCACTAGTCCCTAAAAACACCGACACACTGATTGACATGAAAGCAGAAAGAGAATTTGAAATCATACAATGGTCCATGCTGAAAGGTTTTGTTTGGTAGAAATGAGACTTTTTGAAGCATAAACTGGTTTCCAATACAATTCTTATATATATATATATATATATATATATATATATATATATATATATATATATATATATATATATATATATATATATATATACATACATACATCCATCCATCCATTTTCCTCCACTTATCCGGAGTCGGGTCACGGGGGCAGCAGCCTAAGCAGAGAGGCCCAGACTTCCCTCTCCCCAGCCACTTGGGCCAGCTTCTCTGGTGGAATCCCAAGGCGTTCCTTTAGGTCTCCTCCCAGTTGGGCATGTTTGAAAAACCTCACCAGGGAGGCATCCAGGAGGCATCCTGACCAGATGCCCGAGCCACCTCAACTGGCTCCTCTCGATGTGGAGGAGCAGCGAGTCTACTCCGAGCCCGTCCTGGATGACCGAGCATCTCAGGGTTATAACATTCACATGAACATCTAATCCATTTTCAGATGAGACTACAACGTTTTTGGCAGGGTTTAGGATGGTGTATAGGATTTAATATGTAACTAAAGCTCTTTCCTTCACAGAGTACTCAAAAAAAATAAACTTTCCCGTAAAATTTTATTATTTAAAATTTGATTCCACAGGCTTCAGTAAAAGTTTCAGCAGTCTGAGAGGAAGTGTCAAATATTCTTCCACTTCTTATTTCTGTTTCTGTTAGAAATAAATGGAAGAACAAACATAGAATTTTTTTTTATTGGAACATAACATAGTCTACAACGTTATGTTGCCAATCAACGCCTTTCACTTTGAAAGTATATTGTGGCGGTTTCAGACGCCATCTAGCGGGTGTGTCGTGCAGCGGCAAGAACGAGTCACCAAGTAGCAAACACAGAACACTTTATTTGCTGCTCAGCAGCCCCTCTTCACCTCCGAACACACACACATGACTCCCGGTGCCAACGGGCACCGGCCAGAAACAACATAAAATGAACACTAACTGAACGTTAACTAAAACTAACCAACACTAACACAAAACTAACCAACAGAACTAAACAGAACACCAGAAAACATGAATAAATTAACCCCGAACCCACTCCCAGAAGTCTTTGTGCCCGCTGCCACGCCTGACAACCGCTACATAGCCCCCACCTCAGAGGGTTTAGTGACCCACAACCCTCAGTCCATTGCAAAGTCCTGGAACCGGCTCGGCCGGCGCCGAACGCGCACCGGCCTCCCCGGTTCCGTAGCTTCACCCACCGGCCCACCTTCCACAGTAACAGCAGCCGGCTGCCCCCCAGTCTGCGGCCGGTACGGTGCCAACCGGTCTCGATGGAGGACCACCCGCCGGCCCCTCCCAGGCATGTGAACCCAGTAGACCACCGCAGAGATCTGGTCCAAAATCTCTGCGGGCCCCTGCCAGTGGCTCATGAGTTTGGGGGACAGGCCCTTCCTCCGGGTTGGGCAGTAAAACCAGACCTTGTCCCCCAAAGCCAATGATGGTCCGTGAGCCCGGCAAAAGAGGGCGTATGACTGCCGGGCTCCAGCCACTAGCAGGGTGGTTCGGGCCAGCTGGTGGACCTCCTCCATCCTCTTCTTCAGTCGTTGCAGGTAGTCCAACTCAGGCCCCCCCGCAATCTCCGGCTCCGGAGCCGGCCCAAACACCAAGTCCGGAGCTCCCTCCCAAACATCAGCACTGCGGGGGTGCTCTGGCTGGACTCCGGTATGCCCACAGCACCATGGGCAAGTGCAAGTCCCAGTCCCTCTGGTGCTTGCTGGTGAGGATGGCTAGCTGCGTCGCCAGAGTGCGGTTAAACCGTTCCACCAGCCCGTCACTCTGGGGATGCAGCGGAGTGGTCCTGGTCTTTGTCACCCCCAACCGCAGACACACCTCACCGAACAGCTGGCTCTCAAAGTTTTTCCCTTGGTCGCTGTGCAGCTCCTCAGGTACTCCAAAACAAGCCCCCTGTGGCCAGAATATTCCACTTGCAACTTCACATTTGCCGGTCCGGTGTGTTGGGACTTGACCTAGCTGGCTCTACAGTCTGCTTCCAGCATGTTTCCTGCATGTTTTAGATCAGATGTGTTTGATTTAGTGATGAACCGCTCCTGTAGACACTAATGAAGGCTGAGGAGACGTTTCAGCTGTTAGATTAAGGTGTTAAAAAGACCAACGCACAGCCAGGAGAGAAGTTTTACTTTTGCCAACGAACACTAGAGGGTACTAAAAACAAGCCTAAACTGACTAGTGTCCCTTTAAAGTATACCATAGAATAGGAATAAAGAATTTCACAATAGAAATAAATAAAACCTGTTTATTCAGCGTTTATGTGCGTTTTGTGGTTGATTATGTTACTTAATTCTTCATTATTATTATTTTTAGTTTCTTATATTCTATATCTAAAAGTGTGGCGTCGTTTTGATGCAATATCCAGAACACTGATGTAGAACAGGCAAGCTGGTGATGCAGATCCTTAGGGGGCTGTCAGAGATGCTGGATGTCCCAACATGACTGTTACACACACACACACACACACACACACACACACACACACACACACACACACACACACACACACACGCACACACACACACGCAGTTAAACCCAGCAGTCTGGAGTAATGCAGTACAAACTTCATTGTAGCTGTCATTATTCTAGTCTTTTACCGTTGCTATAGCAACTAATACACAAACACAGACATCTTTTCTTGTAATTTCTCTTACACAAATCTTTATGAACCCAGTCTTCTTTCTTTTCCTTCCCCACATGACTGACACACACCATAAAAGTTGCACCTACACACACACACACACACACACAGGTGATGAATGACAGTGCTCTGCTGACCTCGGCGGCATTTGGAACCCATTCAAGCGGGAGGCAGCTGGAGGTGTTGAAGCCTGAATATCAGCTACAGAGCTGACAGCGTTGCCAGTCCTTCGCCTCATTTTTCTACTTCTCAGTCTTCTCCTTACATTCCTCTACCAGTAGAGACACTCGTCAAATCATTTCAACTCAGCGTTTATAGACTCAAACACACTTACATCCACTCATTCACACATGCCTCTGCTTGTTACAGCGACTGCTGCTTCTCCACAGCGTCCAGTGACACAGCTGTTTAGTGGATGTGACCTTTCTGGCCTCTGAAACAAACACCAACAGTTTGAACTTGTTTGTTTACTGTCTCGCTGGTTGATGCACTACTTTTTGAGCAGCAGATTAAATAGGGTACCTGTCGGGCATCTGTGCTCTAATTTGTCATGATGACATGATGTAGGACCATTAACTTGAATGAAAATAAATAAAATGTTTCAAACCAGCTGCTCCCTCAAAACATGGAGCTAGAAGTCCCGCCTACTCACCTACAGACCTGTTCACAATCAAGGTAGGGGTTTTATGTTTCAAATCACTGATGGCAGCCAAGCATATTAAAATATCTGACCACATGGCAACAAGGTAAGTAGTAACAGAATCAATTAGCGTCAACACCATCAAAGGTATGATCTACTTTTAGTCAAGAAAAGGTCCTGCTCATTTATACTGCAGCCAGCCACTAGGGGGTGGTCTGCATCAACTTACTCATTACTTTCACTTTTCCATCATTTACATAATAGATAAATAATTCAATTCAGTTTATTTATATAGCGCCAAATCACGACCAGAGTCGTCTCAAGGCTCTTCACAAAGTAAACATTCCAATACAGTTCAGTTCATTAAGCCAATCAGTAAAAAGGTTTCCTATATAAGGAACCCAGCAGATTGCATCGAGACACTGACTGTGTGTTGATGCAATCCTCATACTAAGCTAAATAGGTGGCAAAGGTACAAAACAAACTTTAAAAAGGTGTAAACCCAAGATAACTCAACCAATAACACAATCACTCACACTCAGGGACAATTCATAACCTCCAGTTCACCAAGCATGCATGATTTTTGTCCGTGGGAGGAAACCGGAGCACACATGCATGGGGACAACATGCTAACAGAAAGGCACTGCTGGGATTCAAACCTGTGACCTTGTTGCTGCGAGGCAACAGTGCTACTGCCTGCAACACCATGCAGCCTCAACCCAACACAACATAATACAATATTTTCCAAAAGAAACATTTGTTTGGCTGATTCTTTTTTCATTTTAATGCTTCTTGTCATTTTAATCATTGGAAAACATTATTAGTCACCTTCACAAATTAACATCATGCATCCATGAAAAGAGCGATGCAGTTAGGCAGTGTCTCCCTTCAGTCTTCTCCCACTGGTATAACAAAAACTCATTTAGGAGCTAATTTACACATCAAGATAATTATGCTGATTTTGGACCTTTCTGAAAAGCTCAAAAGACACCCAGATATTCCTGATAGACACGGCCAGGCCCAAAAAAGTAAAAGTCTCCACCTGAATTTAACTAAGCCAACAGGTAGGAGCCTCCTATTGGATAATGACTGCATGGGTGATTATCTTTCAGCTACAACAAGTTATTTAACCCAACTGGTGCAATGAGTTGCTTCTCATGTCTTCAGCAACCATGTGGAAAGACACATCTGGTGGTGGTGGAACAGATGTTAGTCTGTGTGAGAAGGGTCACATCGTTGGCATGCATCAAGCAGAGAAAACATCTAAGGAGATGCAGAAACGACTAAAACTGGGTTCAGAACTGTCCAACGCATTATTAACAACTGGTGTGATGAGTCCAGATGGACCCTGTTCCAGAGTGATGGGTGCATCAGGGTGAGAAGAGAGGCAGATGAAGTGATGCACCCATCATGCCTAGTGCCTACTGTACAAGCCTGTGGGGGCGGGGCTATGATCTGGGGTTGCTGCAGTTGGTCAGGTCTAGGTTCAGCAACAGGATGTGCTCCAAGAATGAGGTCAGCTGACTACCAGAATCTACTGAATGACCAGGTTATTCCATCTTCCCTGATGGCACGGCCATATTCCAAGATGACAATGCCAGGATTCATGGGGCTCAAATAGTGAAAGAGTGGTTCAGGGAGCATGAGACATCATTTCCACACATGGATTGGCCACCACAGAGTCCAGACCTGAACCCCATTGAGAATCTTTGGGATGTGCTGGAGAAGGCTTTGTGCAGCGGTCAGACTCTACCATCATCAATGCAAGATCTTGGTGGAACATTAATGCAACACTGGATGGAAATAAATCTGGTGACGTTGCAGAAGCTGATCGAAACAACGCCACAGTGAATGTGTGCTGTAATCAAAGCTAAAGGTGGTCCAACCAAATATTAGAGTGTGTGATGGTTTTTTTTGTTGGTGACTGTTTTTGGGCCGGGCGATGTAGAATAGAATAGAATGTCTTTATTGTCACCATACAATGCACAATGAGATTAAAAGGGCAACTCACTTTCCGATGTGAAACATGCAAGATGCATGAAGTAAAAAAATAAAGAAAAAATGAATAAACCAGCAATGTGTGGTATGTTAAGAGTTCTCTGGTCTGCCTGGAAGCTCGTTGGGACTGATCTGATAATAAATTTAGAATAGTCAACATGTTGGATTGGCTTGGCCTAGTATCTAGGACAAATGAGCATGAATGTGACCTGCATCCAATCAGAGAGCAAGGTGTTTGAACCACGCTGCACAGAGCATTACAAATCCTCTTCCTCGTCCGCCATGTTTGTTATCCTCTGAGGTCACGTTTAAGATTTCCCTTCTGACCTGGGAATGTTCATGAGTGAGCTTGGGTGGCGTGGTGTCTTTGCCACGTGGCTGCACATCACCCACGGGAGGACCAACACTGGTTTATCTGTGATTTTTATTCACCATATTTAGGGTTTCTCATGGTTAGAACATTGTCAAAGAATATTATATTATATTATATTATATTATATTATATTATTATATTATATTATATTATTATATTATATTATATTATATTATATTATTATATTATATTATATTATATTATATTATTATATTATATTATACTTTTCAAAGAATGTGACTGTTTATGTAGAATCATTTTCCAGACAGCAGCTTTTTTCCAAATTCCTCTGTTTTTGTCATGTTTGCTTAACTCTCCTTCAGATGTGTAAAAACCTGCCTCTTATGAAATTTTATTACAAAGCACTAGACTACCGGTACTAGCCTGGCAAGCCATCCTATATATGTGTATATACGCCATGATGTTTGTGTTCGTGGCCGCAGCGCTGACGTCATCGGCTACTCCCGCTCTGTGATTGGCCCACAATATAGAGCGCTGTGATTGGCCCAACCAAAACTATAGCGAGCTGTGATTGGACAGCCACAGGCAGCGAGGGTTCCAATGAAGCGTGCCTAGACCAAACTCTGGTCTAGTTCACTAGGCTACTAGACTACACCAATATCAAAATGCTGCAATTAGAAAGTTATGAATGACTTCCCAACAAAAAGACATTGAATTAGTTGTTATAAAAATAATGAACAATAAAAAAATAATGAAGTAATTTGCATCAATTGGCTTCTGTAAATCTTCAATAGGTCCACCAATAAATGGATAAAAAAGTCCTTATTAGTATTATGGAAATTCCAGTTGAATAACTTTTGCACAACTGGACAATAAAGTTTCCTCTTTTTCCTTTCTTGTTGCAACTGTCAGAGTCTGTAGTAAACTTTTGCAAGAGACTGACTTTGGTCTCTCCTTGTTCTTTGCCTTGTTGTTCTTTGTCAGCACGTCAGGATAATGAGGGTAAAAGAAACGCAGCGTTTGGACTGGAGCAGGGACGGTAAGCTCCTGGTCTGCATGAATATTCAGTCCTGCATATGGCGCTGTGCATACGGATCTGCATCCACTTAAAGCCACTAATTAGGATGCTTGATTTGAGGAGAAGTGGCTGTGGTTGCTGTCAAAGAGCATCTTGAGCATAGTTGGTGGTTTTTCTTCTCTGGAGAGGTAGGGAGGATGAGAGGGGGAGACGGTGGATCTATGGAGAAGATTATTTAAGTCTGAATATTTGGAAGAATGTGATGTTACTCATGCCACAGATCACTGTGTCCCATTAAAGTCAGCTTCATTTAGAAAATCTCTGTTTTTTTATAGAAAACAAATTTTAAATTCTGTTTTTGTAATGTTCTTCCAAACCGTTTCCCTCAGACTACAAAATCTTCTTTCATTTCAAATTCATAAAGTGTACAGCAAGCATATAATTTAAACACAAATATGGAAAACAGGGTTAGATCATTAAAAAAAAACCGCATAAAAGTATATCAACAACAGAGTGATTTTAAAACCCTTAGGTGGGAATTCAGGTTGGTTTTTTTTAACAATATCCACATTAAAACATTTGCATTAATAAGGCTAAAAATAGTGCTGCTGGTCCAGCTCTACAGAGATGTATTTGCTGGTGTGGGGGTGTTGTTTTTCAAGAGTTATTTGCATTCTGTATCTGCCTGCAGAATGTAAATAACTCCGTCAGCTTTTACTGTGATTGCTGGAAGGTTGAGGTGGACGAGCAGCTCTTTGAGGGTTTATCTTCACCGTCTGGTTTGCATTTAGAGCCATAGTTTTACTAATTAACTATAATTTTAGTAAAATATAAATCCCATGTTGCAATGTTGCAGGTGACCCAACATAGGTTTGGTGAAACGGATTCATGCACAGCTAAGGCCTGGCTTCTATGGAGAATAAATGCACAATCATCTCTCCTTACTCTAGTTCTTCCCATTGTCTGGTGGAGAATTATTGCATCATTCTGTGCACCAGAGCATCACTTGGCCCACATCAGTCCAACAGCTATAAAAACTTAAACTGTACTATTGGATGTTTCTAGTTGGGTGAAGAAACATGTCATACTCACCAACTCTGTTCACTTAAAAAAACAAACGTGAAGCTTTATTTAGAAGAAAGTATTACGCAGCATAACTCACCTTATTTTAAATGTAATCATTTGTTTTTTCATGAATGCTAGTGTATAGAAACTTTGAATGTTTTATAAAAGTTTAAACCATATTAAAGGTTAACGTAGACCCTGCTGTTGAAAGGGAACCCAGTAAAAGAAATGCTGCACCATGAACAGCGAGAGAGGGTCACCATGCTGCAAACACCATGTCTGCATGCAAGAGCATTAACTTTCCTTCCAATAAACAGATAAAAAATAATACTAATGATAATAATATAAACATACCCCCTCTAGATCAGCATTCTGGAGGTTCATTTAAATTTACTTCCATTATAATGAATATTAGGCCTTGTGTAAGTTGTATTTGGGTCGACTCTGCATGTGTTTTTGTCTAAATTTGGCCACTCAGCCAAATTCAACCCATATAATTTACTTGGATGTGCAGTTGTGACTAAATCATGTAAGTTTTAGACAAATTACGTCAACAGAAGTTGTCCCGAGCCTTTCCTTTACGCCAGTCCTGCACCTGAATATCATGTCTGCTCCTCAGACTTAACCTCCTGTGGGTTCCACTTCCCTGAAATATTAGATAAAAGCAGTGGAAAGCTTTTCCAAAACCCTCTCAACATTGTGGTGATGGAGTGCAGAATAGAGCTCAGAGTGAAGAGGCAGAAAGCTTTGTTGAATCGATGACGGTCATGTGACCTGACTTCATCTCACACAATCTCACTGAAGTTTAGAAACGCCACCAGAAATGTGAAGCAACGTACTTCCATATTAACCCAGCTGAGCAGACAGACCCACAATGGTCAGGAGAAATGATGATAGGATGGGTTTCTGCTCATTGAAATCTTTTTTATATATATTATTTAAACGTTGAGGCCTTAGTTGAATTATTCAGCCCTTTAACCCTTTGGTAGGAGTCTGTCCCATCGGCCCAGCGACTGTGAACCGTAAATTCTTCCCTACATCCTGACTCTGCGGTCACCTCCTCAGCAGTAGCCAACATGTCAAGTAAGAACTCAGGATGAGTTAAAGATTTGTCCTGCTGTAAATTTCAAACAACCCACAAAGTAGCAGTTTGCTGGTGTGAGCCTAATTCATCCCTGGTGCGTCTGTTCTTTGAGTAAATCAGTTCATCGTAGGATCTTTTCCTCTTTTCTTTGCTTCCTTGACTTTAGTTTTCTGCTTAGTAAAGAAAATGTATGTTTTATAAAACTTGTACAATACACATGGATTATTTGTAATCATGTCTGAACACGTCGCTTATGTAAAGCTCCCGTTTGGATGCTTTATATACAGGTTTACCACAAAAACATGGTACCAGGTTGCAACTAGTTCCAAACGCAGCTGCTCACCAACACCATCCCTCCACTTCTCTCATCACTTCTTTGGCTTCCTGTTAAAATTTAGGATTGAATTCAAGATTATAATGTTTGCGTTTAAAGGGGAGCTAGAATGTAAACCAACATGTTCCTTGTTGTTGTTGAATAAGACAGCTTGGGTGGTCAACAGCAGCATGCCAAAGAGTCAAAGCCGTGTGTGACCTACTTTTTATGTAAATTAGAAAGTTGAAAAAGGCGAGAGTCTGTTCTGTTTGAGCCCCGGAATTCCGAATTGAATCACACGCACACCGATTCAACGTCGTGGCTACTCGCCATCTTTATTGTCCGTTCTGTTCCTCCATACGTCATCACGTCACTCTATCCAGACGCAACACTCCTGCTCTGAGAAAGCCTTCCTTAACACGTCATAAGGGGGAGCCACGCCTCCTCAAACCTGCATGTGTCTGAGGCCTTCTGGGGAAACCAACCAATCAGCACGTCCTGGCCGAGTGGGAGGGGTCAACAGCTCTCTTCACTGAAGGCCTGAGTAAGGGGGTTTAGAATGGTCTGTATCAGGGCTCCTGGGACAGATGAAAGCCAAAATAATGTCCTTATGCTTTTTGGAGGCTCAAAGCTCTGTTTTAGGTTAGTTGCATTCTAGGACACCTTTAAGGTATTCATGGTCTCGCCCCTTCTTACGTCTGTGACAGTCTCTCATTGCAAAAACAAGATCTTATTCACATGTTCCAAGACCTAAATACAGACGGGGGGTGATCGTTCACTCTCTGTGGTTAGCGCCGAAGCTGTGGAACAAACGACTACTTGACCTGCACACGACTGCTGACGTTACTCTGGACTAAAGACACGCCTCTTTCATGGGCTGGTGAATACCCTGGAGTGTAGTAATCTGTATTGAATCTTGTGCTCTTCATTTTAGCATTTTTAACAGTAGCTCAGGAGGTAGAGCAGGTTGTCCAGTAATCAGAAGGTTGCAGGTTCGATCCTAGCTCTTGCCAGAGAATTCTGCTGTTGTGCTCTTGGGCAAGACACTTAAACTGCCTTGCCTGGTGGTGGTGGTCAGAGGGATTGGTGTGTACAGCAGGCCTCGCCTCTGTCAGAGCGCCCCAGGGCAGCTGTAGCTATGATGTAGCTCATCCCCACCAGCGTGTGGATGGCTGGATGACTGATTGTGTTGTGAAGCGCCTTGGGGGGTTGTAGAACCCTAAGAAGGGGCTATATAAATACTTTGGTCACTACATAAATAAACTTTGGTTGGTTGGTAGAGCTGTGGCTTCTGTATGTTGCTTTATTGTCTCTGAAATAACCAGATGGTAATTTGGCCCAACCCTTTAAATGAAAGCAGATTGGATTTTTTCTTATTCTTATTATTCTTATTGAGTTTTTCCATTTGGGATTTTATTGATTTTCATAATAAAATACCAATATGTTTTACCATAACAATGAGTTCAATCAATTCTGTTTTAATTAATGCCGTTTGCACCTATAGGGTGCAACCCAACAAACTACTCTCCGCTCTTTATTAACCAACATATCAACGTGTTTCCTGTGAGAAAAATGCAGAATTTGAAGCTTTTCTGGAATGAAAGGAAAAGCAATTCTTGGAAAAGCTTTTCTTTAAGTCCGTCTCTTTATCTTGTTGGCTTATGGCGCTTGTAAATCTCGTAAATCACAGGAGGAGGGGCAGCTGTGTTCACACAGCTAATGTCCTTTTGTGTCAATACTAGAATCCAAAGACAAATGTATTAATCCACGTAAACAAAGACAGGAATCTCCTACTTACAGGAACGAGACTAAACCGTTTGAGGTATTTGATTTAGGTTGATCAGTGAGTCCATAAGGACTATTCACTTAAAATCACTAAACAAAGAGCCTCTCAGCCTGAAAACCTTTAGCGTGAGTGTGTCTTTGAAGCCTTCTCCCTACTGTGGTCACCAACGATACCTGGGCTTTGGGTTTAACCTTGTTTGACTGGTGCTGCATGGGAAGCTGGAGGGATGCTGCTTAAAACACACAGAAAAGCTGTTTGAATGCTTTAATGCTGTGTACTTTATTTACTGTGTTTTAGGAATGACAGATTATAATAAAAACACATGCACATAAGTTCTACAAATTACTGCTGTCAGGATTAATTTTCCTAATTGTTATTTTTCCCGTCTGTATTTTCTCCTCTGTGTATTCGCCTCCTCAGCAAGGTTTTAAAAAGCTGCATCTTCAGTCTCCCACCATCTCTCTTGTGCTTTATTTGGGCCAACTCTGAGCCATTTGTTAGAAGGTTTGCAACGTTTCCTGCTGAGTAACAGATCATTTTCAGGATGCTGTGCTTATGTGCGTAGTGTTTGTGTGTTTATCCAGTAACAAATGTAGTCAACTCCAACACTCCCTGTACATTTATCGCTTTCTGCATTAATATTTCTCTCCTTTTTGGTTAAATGTCAGACACTAAAGACCAAAACATCACAGATAACAGCGTATAGGTCAGTTTAACTCAGGACTGCTAACTTAGCGAGTTTGCTGCTGTATTTAGCAAAGATTCAACTTCTTTAGCGACTGTTTGTCTAAAAAGCAAATCTAGAAACATGTTCTGTTATAAATGGAAACTTTTGAAAACCCTTTAGAAGCACGTGTTGTTCTTACACTTTAACAATCAGTGAGAGCTCTTCCACGATCCCAAAGCTCTCACATGCAGCCCAGTCCTCATGCAGCAGTCCCACTATGATTATGGTTCCACTGTCAATCAAACCTTTTTGCACTGTTGGATATCTGTAATAACCAATGAGCTGTTACTAAATGATGGTGATGAAACCCAGTGCCTAAATGATGGTTCGCCAATAAAAAGAATTAAAAATAAGTCCTGGGTATTTGTTCTTGTTTGGGTTTTTGTTTTAGCATTTTTTTGTTTTGTTTTTCTTAGCGTGAACACACAACTAGCAAAAAAAAAAACCAACAACAACAACAATCCAATATTTCCCCCCGTCCATGAAAACACTGTCAGTAGCACAAATTCTTGATACAAAACTTTCTTTCATGCCAAACGTTAAACTTCTATTGCCACAATAATCAAGTTACAATATGTTTAGGTTGCATTCAGTTAATTACAAAAGTTTTAAATAACTCCATACTGGATGTCAGAGCTGTTCTAGTGACGCAGCACTGGTGCACGTCCCCTCAAAGCTTCACTAACAAAAATGACATTTGAAAGAAAGCAGAAGTGCTCCTCGTCTATCAGTTAAAATAAGTGGAACTGGCTCTCGGCCTGTTTTGATATGAATCGGACTTGCTGGTTTTTGCGCTGTGCTTTGAGATGATTCTTGTTGGAAATGAAGTTTTCCTGTGAACAGAAAATATGGAGAAGGAACTAGAATATGACAATTATTTCTTCTCCAGGTTTTCCCACACAAACTCAGTTTCATCACATTTCTTTCAAATCTCAGCATCAGTTCCTCGTTCTCTGTCTTGGAGACCTTTCTCGTTTGCCTCCTCTCCGGGTTTTTGGTAAAGCCCGTCTGAGTAGGTGTTGTTGACAGAATTGGGATGCCCCCTCCCAGAGGGTTAGCAAAGTGTCAGGCTGAGACACAAAAACTAAAGAGGGCTTCAGGTCTCGCATTAGCAACCCTATAGATGAGCACACACACCACATTTTATCCCATATGCTCATCACTATTCATCACCAGTTATCTGCATGTCCTCTTAAGGTGACAGGAGGTTGAGGGAGATGGGAGGAACGAGGGAACAAGGTAAAACAAAGAGTCTATTCAAGGTTTAAAGTAAGAGAGGCTGCAGGATTTCTTAGTTGGGACAATATTGTGTTTCTAATTAAACTGGAAGCTTCTAGAGTGATAGTACAGGCTACTTACAGCAGAGAAAATGTGAATTCTACACACATTTTTACAGTCACAATTTTGACTATCGTGACACAAAAATGCAAGAAAATTCACACATTTTCAGTTATACAAGTGGTTTTATAGGCAGGAAACTGATTTAAAGCATTTTGAATGTGTTCATAAGGCCTGTGAAGTAAGATACAGGCTCTGCTACTGATCTAAGGAAATGAAAAACCCTTACAAACATCTTATTGCCCAACAGCTGCAGCTCAGAACTTAGATCATATATTCAGTTTTTGGTATTTGCTCTCAGTGCAACAGAAACAAGATAAGTGGGGTTTTTTCTTCTATTTTCACAAAGATTTGTGACACATGAATTTTTAGTCAGTATTAACACAAATTTTGGCTTCACAAGTCAAATCAATTCAAGCTGTCATCAGTGGCGCCCCCAGAACATTTCCATGACCGTGGGGCCTGATTTGGGGTGAAACTGGTCCCTGTGGTAACTCTGGGAGAGTTGAGCCTGTAGCTGTGCATTGCTGCTTCACTTCAGCACTTTTACCTCAAATATGAGAAACACAAACATTTCAGAACAAAGAAAAAAATTAGTTTCAAAATGTTTTTTAATTTTAAAAGTTTATTTTTGTTGCTTCCACAAAAATATCCACACAAACCACTGGGATTCATACTTTTTTTTTTAGAATGGTGATGCTCTATGGAAACATATCACCATCAGTACGAGGAAAAATAAAGGATCAGTATCTCATAATAATGAGAACGTTTCCCATTACAACGTGTTACAAATGTTTTAAAGACAAACTTCTCGTAATAACGACATACAAAAGTCCTTTAATGAGAAAGTTTCTTGAAATAATGTTTCCATATTTCTCAGTATAGATAGATAGATAGATAGATAGATAGATATTAGGGGTGTAACAATATCCAAATCTCACGATGCGATATTTATTGCGATATTGTGTCTCTGCTCACGATAAGACTCACAACATAAAATACTTTGACTGGAATCCTCCGTGCTGCGTTCACCGCTGTAGCCTCCATCCTCCATGTTTGTTTATCTTTGCTGTGTGGGCTGCATGCACTCCCATTGGCGAACTGGCCGATGACGTGTGTCATGTTTTTGGCAAGTATTTGACCCACATGCAAGAACTCTCAGGAGACGGAATACAATTATAATACAGTTTATTGTGGAAATGTAGGATCCTTGTGATGAGGCGGAGACCAGGGGGGAGGACTGCAAGAAAGAGGAGAGGTGAGGACAAGGCTGACGGAGGTTAGTAGAACAGATCAGGGTATGTGGCTTACGGTTCTGCTGTGGGGGTTCTGTCGTGGGAGGGTGTACCAGGTTTGAGGAAGGAGGAGTGGTTTGGTTCACGGGTTCTGTAGAACTCAGGGTGAGTGTTTTCTGAGATGACAGGTGAATCTCCACATGTATGTGACTGGATAGGAATCTTACTGTAACCGTTGGAGGGCAGGCAGGTGACGCACAGGAGGATTCGGCAGGCTGAGGTCCAGGGAGCGACGTAGCAGAGCAGAGTTGGTAGAGAGGGAGAGAATGCAACCAACATGGAGTGAATCTTGAGAGAGAGTTACTTGGAGATTGAAGATGACTGATCATAGGACACGGGGAGAACCAACGAGGATTAATCACCGGAAGAGATTTCACAAGAGACTCAAGGAAAGCCAGCACACAGGGTTTACCACACTGTTTAACGATCTGGCATCAGCTGGTTGGCTGCTTCCCTCTTTTATCCTCAGGTGTGTGTGTGTGATTGTCAATGAGTCGCAGCTGTGTGGAGAGTTCCTCTGCTCACTGGTGGAGTGCTGTGGTTGTGAGTCACCACAGTGCCCTCTGGTGTTAACCTGGAACTGCAGAAAGGTTATGAACAGAGCCAAACCTGACACTATCCCCCCCCTCAACGGCCGCCACTTGGCGGCCCAGAAGTAGAAGGCCGGGAGGCCTCAAAATCAGCGATCAGGGAGGGGTTGAGAATGAAGGAGCGGGGAACCCACTGGCGATCCTCCGGACCATAACCCACCCAATTGACGAGGTACTAAACACCCCGACCCCGTGGACGGGAGTCCACGATGCGATGGACCAGGTAAGCAGGGTGGCCATCCACATCCAGGGCGGGAGGAGGGGGAACAGCCGGAGGGCACAAAGGGCTGGAAAGGACAGGTTTAATTTGGGAGACGTGGAAGGTGGGATGAACACGGAGGGAAGGAGGAAGACGAAGACGAACAGCAGAGGGACCAACCACCGAGGCAATTTCATAGGGGCGAATGAACCTCGGGGAGAGCTTGCGGGACATGGACTTAAGGGGAATGTCCCGGGTGGACAACCAAACCTTCTGACCGGGAGAGTAGCAGGGGGCCACAGAACGTTTGCGGTCCGCAAACTTCTTGTTTTGGGCAAGGGTGCGATCGAGAGCGGTGGAAGCCCTGGCCCAGACCTGATGACAACGACGAATGTGATGGTGGATGGAGGGAACAGAGAGGACCTGCTCATCGGAAGGAAACAGAGGGGGTTGGTACCCAAGAGAGACCTCAAAGGGGGACAGACCAGTAGCTGAGGAAACATGTGCGTTGTGGGCGTACTCCACCCAAGGGAGGTATTGACCCCAGTCGGAGGGATTAGTGGATGTGAGACAGCGTAAGGTGGCTTCCAGTTCCTGATTCATCCTTTCCGTTTGGCCGTTTGTCTGGGGATGGTGACCAGAGGTGAGGTTAGTTTGAGCTTTGAGAGCAAGACAAAACTGTTTCCAAACCTGTGACGTGAATTGGGGTCCTCGGTCAGACAGGATTTCAGTCGGAATGCCATGGAGCCGGAAGACATGTTTTACCAAGAGTTGAGCAGTCTGGAATGCTGAGGGGAGTCTCCTAAGGGGAACAAGATGACAAGCCTTGGAGAAACGGTCAACTACAGTCATGTTGGTAGTCATACCTTTAGAGGGAGGCAGGCCGGTGACAAAATCCAGTGCTATGTGGGACCAGGGACGAGTGGGAATAGGAAGAGGTTGGAGACCAGAAGGTGGTTTGTTGCCAGTCTTATTGCGGGCACAGGCATGGCAGGCAATAGTATAATCTCGGGCATCTTTATGTAATGTGGGCCACCAGAACTTGCGAGATATTAAGGCCACCATCCTGCTGATGCCGGGGTGACAGGAGAATAATGAAGTGGTACCAGTGAAGAAGTTTGGAACGAACTGAAGAAGGGACAAAGGTACGCCCAGGTGGCCCAGTACCAGGATCGGGTTCTTGCTGTTGAGCCTGGTTGACCAGGTTCTCGATGTTCCAGGAGAGGGCGCCAACTGAGCAGCTGGAAGGAAGGATGGGAGCTGGGTCCTTGTCCCCTCCAGGGGAGAACTGGCGAGACAGAGCGTCGGGTTTGGTGTTCTTAGAACCGGGGCGATATGAAATGGACAGGTGAAATCTAGAAAAGAACAGGGACCAGCGGGATTGACGAGGATTCAGGCGTTTAGCTGTCTGCAGGTAGGACAGGTTCTTATGGTCAGTCCACACCATGACTGGATGTTCTGCCCCCTCCAACCAGTGACACCACTCCTCCAGGGTGAGTTTTAAAGCCAGCAGCTCCCTGTCCCTGACATCGTAGTTCCGCTCCGCTGGAGTGAGTCTGCGAGAGAAAAATGCACAAGGATGGAGTTTGTCTTTGCTGGAGGATTGAGAGAGAACTGCACCAACCCCAGAGTCTGAGGCGTCCACCTCTAGGGTGAATTGCTTGAGGGGGTCCGGCTGTGTCAAAACTGGTGCCTGGGAGAACAGCTCCTTTATGGTTAGAAAAGCTTTCTCAGCTGCGGGTGACCAGGAAAAGGGTGTTTTGACAGAAGTGAGGGATGTCAGGGGTGAGACTGTTTGGCTGTAATTCCGAATGAATCTTCTGTAAAAATTGGCAAAACCCAGAAAACGTTGTAGTTGTTTGCGGTTCTCCGGAACGGGCCAGTCCAGAACGGCTCTCACCTTGTTGGGATCAGTGCGCACCTGCCCGCCTTCAAAGAGGTAACCCAGGAAGGCGATGGATGACTGGTGGAACACGCTCTTTTCTGCTTTGACGAATAGTCGGTTCTTGAGGAGATGTTGAAGGACCAGTCGGACATGACGTTGGTGTTGGGTTGAATCCTGCGAGTAGATGAGAATGTCGTCTAGATAGACAAAGACAAACTGGTTAAGGAAGTCACGGAGAACATCGTTGATGAGGGCCTGGAATACTGCAGGAGCATTAGTGAGCCCGAACGGCATTACTAAATATTCAAAGTGGCCCAGGGGGGTTCGAAAAGCAGTCTTCCACTCATCCCCTTGCCGCATGCAAACTAAATGGTATGCATTTCTGAGATCCAGTTTTGTAAAGATGGTGGCTCCGTGGAGGGGCTCGAATGCTGAGGTGATAAGAGGAAGGGGGTATTTATTCTTGATGGAAATCTGGTTGAGCCCCCGATAGTCAATGCATGGCCTGAGGCCGCCGTCCTTAGCCACAAAGAAAATCCCTGATCCTAAAGGAGAAGAGGGGCGGATGATTCCGGCAGCCAGGGATTCTTTAATGTATGATTCTAGAGCCTCATGTTCTGGTCTTGAAATGTTATACAGTCTATTTGAGGGAAGGGGTGCACCAGGCAACAGGTCTATGGCGCAGTCATAGGGACGGTGTGGTGATAGGGAGGAGGCTTTATATTTACTGAACACTTGTAACAGATCATGATACACATCAGGGACATGTGAAAGGTCGGAGGTTTGTTCGTCAGGATCATGGACTGGAAGGGGAGCATGGGGAATGGCGGAACAAAGACAGGTTGCATGACAAAATGGAGACCAGGCTTCCACCCGATGATTAGTCCAGTTTATGTGAGGGCTGCGTTTCTGTAGCCAGAGGAACCCAAGGACAAGGGGTGAGTTATTGGTAGGGAATACATAGAAGAAAATATGCTCGAGATTGTTACCTGAGGTTGTCAGTGGAATGGGCTGGGTCCGGTGGGTGATCTGAGTCAACTGTTTGCCATTGAGGGCGGTCACAAGTATAGGTGGATTGAGAGGGATAAGTGGTAGGCCCAGCTGTTGTACCAGTGAGGAATCCATTAGATTTTGCTCACATCCTGAATCCACAAGGGCAGAGAGGGTTAAGGCATCTGGAGAGAGCTGGAGGGTCACTGGAAGAAGAAGACGGGGCTGTTGTAAACTTCGGAGATGGTCCGGCGATTGCCCCTCTATTGCCCAACCCGCTCTTTTGGCCGGTTGGGGCAGGAGGCGATGAAGTGACCAGCTACACTGACCTGCCAGCAGGCGTCTGTCGTTCCTCTGGAGAGAGACGAGTGCGGCCAATCTGCATGGGTTCAGGTTCTGACCGAGAGGAGTTATGGAAATTGGAATCAGGGGGTGATCGTATCGAGGGTCTGGAGGAGGCACCCCTGGTTCTTTCATGGCTGACCTCCTTTAATCGACTATCCAGCCGTATGGCTAAAGTGATGAGCTCATTCAGGGTCTTTGGTTCTGCTAGAACTCTGACTGTTCTTTACAGGTTCATTTAATGCATTAAAAAAGGCATTTCTCAGAGACTTTTCATTCCAGCCTGATGCTGCTGCTAAAATGCGGAATTCGATGGAGAACTCAGCAACTGACCTTCTTCCTTGCTTTAACTCCCAGAAGGTAAGAGAAAAGTCAGATTGCTCAGTACCAGGATCAAACACTGACGTCAACTCCTCAAAAAATTCACTGTAAGTGAAGTTAAAGCTGTGTTGACCCTGAAAACGAGATTCAGCCCACAGAAGGGCTTCATCTTCAAATAAACCGAGTATAAACGAGATCTTGGAGCTGTCATCAGGAAAGTTTTGTGGGGAGCTTTCAAAAACCAGCTGACAATGTAAAAGGAACCCCTTACATCGTCCCACATCACCTGCGTAGCGCTTTGGGGTAGTCACCGGGATCAGATGAGGGGGTATTGGTCCAGCAGAGGTGGAAGGAGAGGCAGCAGCGCCATCTGGTGGTGTTGATAGTGAAGCTGCTTGTTGTTGGCTGGGTTGACAATGAGCCGTTAATTGATCCAAGCGTTGGAGAATGGCAGTTTGTTGCTCACTGAGGGAACGAAGAACAGTTTCATGAGTATGGATTATGGTGTTTTGTTCAGCGAGAGCTCTCCTGAGAGTGTCTGCTGGGTCATTCTGGCCAGACCGTTCTGTCATGTTATTTGGAAAGTATTTGACCCACATGAAAGAACTCTCAGGAGACGGAATACAATTATAATACAGTTTATTGTGGAAATGTATGATCCTTGTGATGAGGCGGAGACCAGGGGGAAGGACTGCAAGAAAGAGGAGAGGTGAGGACAAGGCTGACGGAGGTTAGCAGAACAGATCGGGGTTTTGGCTTACGGTTCTGCTGTGGTGGTTCTTTCGTGGGAGGGTGTGCCAGGTTTGAGGAAGGAGGAGTGGGTTGGTTCACGGGTTCTGTAGAACTCAAGGTGAGTGTTTTCTGAGATGACAGGTGAATATCCACAGGAATGTGACTGGATAGGAATCTTACTGTAACCGTTGGAGGGCAGGCAGGTGACGCACGGGAGGATTCGGCAGGCTGAGGTCCAGGGAGCGACGTAGCAGAGCAGAGTTGGTAGAGAGGGAGAGAAGGCAACCAACATGGATTGAATCTTGAGAGAGAGTTACTTGGAGATTGAAGATGGCTGATCACAGGACATGGGGAGAACCTGGGAGAAACAACAAGGAGGATAAGCACCGGAAGAGATTTTACAAGAGACTCAAGGAAAGCCAGCACACAGGGTTTACCACACTGTTTAACGGTCTGGCATCAGCTGGTTGGCTGCCTCCCTCTTTTATCCTCAGGTGTGTGTGATTGTCAATGAGTTGCAGCTGTGTGGAGAGTTCCTCTGCTCCCTGGTGAAGTGCTGTGGATGTGCGTCACCACAGTGCCCTCTGGTGTTAACCTGGAACTGCAGAAAAAGTATGAACAGAGCCAAACCTGACAACGTGGAAGCAAAGGATCATATGTAGTTTATGTTGCTATGCTCCGGTGGAGCGGACTGAAAAGTGTTATTTTTACCTCAAGACGTACTGTACGATATCGTGACAAGACCACGACGATATTGTCGTCATTTTACTACGACAATATTGCCAATATTGTTACAGCCCTAATATATATATATATATATATATATATATATATGTAAAAGCTCGGAGGGTTATCAGTTCCTACATAATAATAAGGTTAGTCGTGTTTTGCTGAAAGAGGTGGGACACAATCTTTTTGCACGCTCTCTAACTCTGGAGGTGCATGTTCTAAATATTGCTCTTGTAGCTACAGATTTAATTTTCTGAGGTTGTTAGTACAACCGCGAACAGCGCAACATCTTCCCGAGCAACACAAGTACATTTTTCAGGGTAAATATTCTTTAAAATCCTCTTCAAATGTTGAAATAAACTGCTACTCGCAACAAAACCTCACCATGCAAACCAGTGGGTATGCGCTACTTCCAGTATCTCACTGGATGTTGCTAGCATTCTCCATGAGACTACCCAAAACTAAGGTGGATAGGCTTTAACATTCATGGCCATGGCCCCCTTGGCCACCCCTTGGGGGTGCCACTGGCTGCCATCCCTGCAGTTGTACTGATGAACAAAGCTCCAGAATGTTCTATTTCAGTAGCAGCCCAGCTGTTTGGACCCAGGGGGACATTCCTTCAGTAAAAAATATTGATCCAATTACTCAGATTCACGTTTTGATGCAAAGAGGAGAGCCAGAACAAGGATTAGGAGCCCAGAGGAAATGCACCACATATGTTTATCTCAGCTGCGATCACTGAGAGCTCTCAAGCTGCACAGAGGAGAAAACGTCTGCACTTTACTCTGAGGCTCTTGTTGACTTACAATCAGCAAAAGTTAATCATCTCACCTGAAATAAAACCGTTTTCTTTTCTGCAACGAAACCTAAATATTGGACAAATATGGAATCTTTTCCTGGCAAGATGAGCTGAGAAAGAAAAACATTTACATGATGGAAAAACATGGAATTCCACTTTCCTTCAGGACTTTAGTTCTTTCTTTGGCTCTTTCTGGTCATCGTCAGCTCTCTACGATATGCTTTAACTTTAGAGCCTCCATCAGACGGTGAACATGTGCGTACTGTAAGGTTTATAATTCGATCAAGACACATCTGTAAGGATTCAACTGTCCAACAAAATGTGCCAAAAATTGATGCAGCAAAGCAAAACAAGCTAAACGTGGGATATTACATCCATTCTGCCTGTTTAAAATTAGTGCAATATAAACCACATGCTGAAGGCTTTGCTTGGGGTAATTGGCCCCCCACTGAAAGGGAAATACTTTCACACATTGTCACTGCTTTACCTATGTAGCTCCATGGCTGCCTGGGATGATGGAAGCTAATGAAGTGTCGCAGTGCTGCTCCACCAGGGATGATGCTGGGAAGCTGTGGGAGTCTTGGAAAGTCACAAAAACACCAAGGGAAAAAGTCAAATGTGGGAGGAAATGTGGGAGGTAAAACATTTGACAGACACAGAGGCTCCTGTCAAATCCCCTCAGGTGTCAAGCCTCCTGATGAGCCTTAAGTCTGAGAAAACAGGTAGGGGTTCTCCTTTTTATTAAATTAAACTTATTCAATGATTATGAAAAGAGAAAAATCATAAAATGTAATATTTTTAAGCAGTTTCAGCTTTAAGCTGCATTGCCCTGTAGCCTGTTGTCCAAAATAGCATCAAATCGCCCCCATTTCTGTTAAAACTGTGAAACTCACCAAACCTTTTGTTTTTCTGGGAACATTTTCCTGCTTTTCAACTGACTGTGATTTAAGCTATTTCTATGACAGATGAAAACATGTGCATTAGGGTATAATAGAAATTAGCATGAAGACCCAAAAGAGTGACTGGAAAACAAAAGAAGCAACGGTGCCGCTGTAATATCTGTGAAAGGAAAGTTTCAATAAAATGAACTCACAACATATTTTATTGAATTTCAGATTTTCGTTTTCATATCAGTGATCCTCTTTACCTTGTCTAAAGGTGTTTTTGCTGCATGGTCGTTTTTTAATGCACCATTTAGGGATTTGTTGCAATTGCAAATTTTCAGCAGAAGCAATCTTCAACCTTAAGCTTGGTTGAGTTTATGATGGTGATTTGTTTAAAAATCAAACCTCTCATGATTTCTCTGTTAATAGATCTTTTTCTCACAAATAGCAGAAACACAAAGAGGGAGAGGAAACTTTTTAACACTACAGCCAAGTCTTACGGCTGGAATATACCTGCTGTTTAAAGGAGTCGTCACCTGACATCTTCCCTTTTCCACTTGAACAAATGTCTATAATGGCTTCCTAATGATTTTTCACTGGCTGAGAAGCCGATATTTAACATTGAAGCGTTTGTTTACTCTTGCCTTCTTCAACCAGCTCACATGCACCCCACGAGCACGCGCACTCCAACACCAGAACTTGAGCTCTGGCCTATATGACATCACAAAGGCCAGATATAAACAAATATGAACCAGCAGCAAACAAACCAGCACAACAAAGCTCATTTCATAACGTGAAACGCATAAATGATGTCTTACCGTTGCTGATCCGTGTTACGGGGAAGAAAAGTCCACTGGGTTTGTGTATTGGATCTTCACAACAGCATGATGAGCCGATGCCAGGCTGTTTAGCTTTCTTTGTCCCATCCAGACTGTTTACAGATCTCCAACGCCGCGTCCCATCATTTTCCGGTTTACGGCGCTTCGCTGAAAGAAAACTCAACAACAAGCGAGGAAGCCATTACGCACGAGGCGAGGCGAGGGCTCGTACTGTTAGATCCCGTAGGTCACTGCCAGGTCGGGTTCAGTTAGAACTTTTGTTGTTTTGGAGCAAGACGCTGAAGCTGCTTCCTGCTTCCTTCCACCAATCAATGCGCCCCTCAGTCCCGCGCGTCCGACACAGCCGAAATATTGCGTGTGATCTCACGAGAAAATAAGTCCTTTACAAAAAAGAATCAGAAAAGCACATTTGTAATTTATTTTTCCAATACAATATATTTTAATGGCCTAAAAAACTATAATAGGACGTAGATATCCACGATGTTATAGGTGATGACTCGACGCGTACACTTGTTTAAAATGTCTGCCACGCGTAGCTTGGGGTGATTTGAAGCGTCGTTTGTGCATGTCCTCCAAAATTAACGAGACGCGACATGACACATCCGAATGTTGTAATATACGAGTAACCAGTAGGTGGAGTTGACAAAACGAGAGACCCTCACCATGGTGACTCCGTCTCTGGTGTAGAGGTCTTTCACACCGTCTACGATACCAGTTACTGATCTCTTCAGTCAACGCCATGTTTGTTTTGGTTGTACCCACAAACCCAGCTCTCTCTATCTAGTCTGAGTAATCTCGTTTGCCCCCTAGTGGAACACTCCAGTACTGCATGCAGTGCAGCGCCGTGTTGCAGCAAGTATGTGAACAAAGACGCAGCCTGCGTCAACGCGAGGTTAAACAGCAAGTATATTCCAGCCCTTAGACATAGCAGGCACTGAAAATGGATAAACTTGTATGTCCTGAGCTTATAACAACTCCAACCTCCTGTAACGTTATCCTTCATTGTCCAAATTGACGAGCTGCTCATCAAACTATTCTCCTAAATTGATCCAGTATATCTGGATTTATTGGCTTTCTTCTAAAATCTGTGATTTATTGTGTGGATCAATGAATCATTATTTCATGCACCTGTGATGTAATCTCACCTGTGGGTGGGTTTCACATGATGTAGCCTTGTGCTGTTTGATGTGTGACAGAGGCTCCGCTTTCATTCAGTAAGAAATGAACCCCTAAAATGTTTATTTGCCCTTTCAGAAGGACTCTCACGTCTCTGTTGTTTCATTTCTATGGAAGAAATACAGTTTCACCAGAATATCACAGTTTTAGACATTTATTCTGTGAAATGAATTATATTCTTTTAACCTAAAACACACCAGCAAAAATTCAACATCAGAAATTCAGCAACAACTGAGGTGACCTCCTGGTGACCCAAGCCAAAGTAACTGTCACTCGATCGAGTCGAGTGGCTTTTAGCCAATCAAATTATGTTCCCTCATCACGTGATACCTGTGAGGTGTCCAAATGATGTCACGTGATCAAAGATGATTGGCTAAAAGCCACTGGACTCGGTCGGCTGGGATGAGAATCAGCTCCTCTAAATCCGAGGCAAGGGTAGAACACCTTCTCCAGGTCAGGGGCGAGGTCCTGCCCCAAGTGGAGGAGTTTAAGTATCTCAGGGTCTTGTTCACGAGTGAGGGAAGGGTGGAGCGTGAGATCGATAGACGTTTTTTTGCTGCGTCTGCAGTGATGCGGGCGTTGTACCGGAAGAGAGAGCTGAGCCGGAAGGAGAAGCTCTTGATTTACCGGTGGGTCTACGTTCCTACCCTCACCTATGGTCACGAGCTTTGGGTAGTGACCGAAAGAACGAGATTGCGAATACAAGCGGCCGAAATGAGTTTTCTCTGCAGGGTGGCTGGACTCTCCCTTAGAGATAGGGTGAGAAGCTCGGTCATCCGGGAGGGGCTCAGAGTAGACCCGCTGCTCCTCCACATCTAGAGGAGCCAGTTGAGGTGGCTCGGGCATCTGGTTAGGATGCCTCCTGGATGCCTCCCTGGTGAGGTTTTCCAGGAGACCCAACAATACATAATTGTAATTTCACACAATAAAAATTTTGTGTCATAAATTCAGTGTCTAAAAAAATTCATATTCTGGTGAGACTTCCAAACATTTCATATTTTTAAAAATCACATTTTCAGACGGGTTCTCTAACTCCTCCTTGTTGTGGTCGTATTGCCCTTTCACAACACCCTGCCCATGGAAAATAAGTGAATTCATTCATTTGTTATTTTGCTCTTTTAGCAACTCTGATATCCCTCAGCTCCTTAGAAGCTTCGCTATTTCTGAAAAATGTGGAAGTGTTGAGAAAAACATCTGTGAAGTTCTGCTATCAATGCTGCTGACTTTAACAGAACCAATGGTTCCCATTCAATAAATCCAACATTATGCTGACCACGATTGCCGTAAAGGATCGTGGGATATAAGAACAAGCAGCTGTCAAAGAAAGGTTAAATGAGCCGCATTAACAGTCAGCCTTGTAATGATAGTTGAGACTTCTACATGTCTGTTACAGGAAATTAGATTACTGGACAAAATGGGAAAATAAGACCATAAATGAGTAATGGGCTTTTCATTGACGTGTAACCGCTGCATGTATGATTGCTTACAGCAGGTGATAGCTGATCCTGCTCAAACCTTCCAGCATGTTCATGTCCTCGGCTTTATCTATCATCAGAGGCAAAGTGGGATTAGCAGACCAGAAAAGGAATGAGCCAGCACTTCAGTTAAGAATCAAAGGGATTTTTGCGCGTGTAGTATTGTCTTTCACAAAGAAATGCAGGAAATTTCAGAATAATAAGCGGAGGACTTCCTGCTGCTGGATCTGCATTATGTTTAAGAGGCCTAGGGTAACGTATCTCTCTTTGACCTTGAGCAAACACATCAGGATTTGGACCACCTTCAGCCCAGACACAGACCAGACTATATTAGGAAAATTATCCGAGGAATACCATATTTGATTTTCTTGCCCTCGCTGAAACAAAATTCTCACACCAAAATAAATAAATGGAATGAAAGACGTAGATAAAAAATAAAGAAGTACCCAAATGTTCACAAAGCCATCGAGATGACATTGTGCTGAGATTAGAGAGCTGGGTAGCCTCAAACAATCCATCTTAAAAACAATGTAGGTATAAATGTATGACAGCGTATTTGGGTCATTGTATATTAAGGCATGTGTGTGTGTGTGTGTGTGTGTGTGGGGGGGGGGTCTTCAGAAACTTCTAGACAAATGTTAAATGATTAGATTTAGGGAAATAAAAATTTGATTCTCTGGGTTTTACTTTTGAGGCTGGTGGTGAGGGGCAGTAACTGAAAGAGGAGACGTTGCTCAGCTTAAAGCAGCTCTCCGGAGTATTTCTTTTATCTGATGGCTCCATCTAGTGACTGACAAGCGTATCACACCAATAGTCGGTGGACTCGGTTTTTTAAGATGGCGACCGCACGTTTCTTGTTTATGAATGTGCTTCTGTAGCCGACAACCAGAGCTAAACACATTGTTTTACAATTATCATTCTCATGTCATGTTGTGTTTTCATACATTTATATTTTAAAGACTTACTTGTCCGTGAAAAAAATAAAAAAACAACCGCTCTATAATAGTTTCCCCAGTAAACCAGCAACTGCTATTTGAATTCTGCTGTTGTGTCCTTGGGCAAGACACCCACCTTGTCTGGTCGGAGGAACCGGTGGCACCTGTGCTCGGCAGCCTCTCATCACCACCAGCGTGTGAGTGGATGAATGATACACTGTAGTATAAAGCACTTTGGAATCCTCTGACTCTGAAAGGTGCTATACAAGTGCGGGTCATTATCATTCATTCAAGTCATACTCGCGTGGGGGGGGGGGGTCTCAGATGCATCTGAATCAGAAAGCATCAGCTGGAGGAGAAAGTAGCTTATGATGGCAGGATTTGGATATGTGGACATCTCTCCTCTGATTGGCTAACAGCAACACGACTCTACCACTGACTCTGTTTGCTCTGCAACGTTGATGTTTTATCTCCACTAATAACACAAGCCTGGAGGAGTTCTGCTGTGTGGTGGAGTTGCTAATGCTAACGGTTAGCTTCTACTAGCCCAGACGTTCTCTGCTGTTTCTGAGTTTAAAGTTAAACTTTGTTGGTGCAATCCAGCCAAATATGATTCTAAAAACCTGAAACTACTAATCAGATTAGACTCCTTTTTCAACGATTCAAACACAACGCCATGAATCAATTACAGAAAACGAGCCCAGAGTGATTTTGTGCAGCTGAGCGATCACTGCTCTGGTTTGTTTGGTTTAAATTGTGACAAAATAAGATGTTTGGATGGTAAATCAATCACTAGTCAATTCACGGCACCTGTGAACTCCTCACAGGAACGCAGCATCTGGTATTTAACAAAAGAAAACACCACATTCCCAACCTTCCTGTATAGTATAAGAATGATAAATTGCTGCATTTATGGGATTGAAATACACCAACACATTTCATTAAACGCCTTTGTTGTAGGACGTTTCTTCAGCTGCACCGCCTCATTCTCAACGTCAGTTACGCCGTTCAGTTTTTACTCCACCCACCATCTTCTTCACCCATTAGCCGTCACCCGTCATTCTTTCCTCTGTCTCTCTGTCAGAGGACAGCAGCCTTCCTAAGCTAAAATCAATTTTATATAAAGTCTGATAACATTTTTTCAACGACTATCTCACGTGTTCAATTTGACCTCAGAATGCAGGAACTGGATTTTCTCTTTTACACTTTAATATTGATTTACTGGTCATATTTTATATAAATATGTTCTATAAATGGTGTAATGTACACTGCCTGGCTAAAAAAACACACTGTAATATTTAATCGGACTGCTTTTAGCTTTGATCACACATTTGCTGTGGCGTTGTTTCAATAAGCTTCTGCAGTGTCACCAGATTTATTTCCATCCAGTGTTACATTCATTTTTCACCATGATGGTAGAGTTTGCACCTTATTCTAATTTTTCGAGTTTCACATGTATATTTATTTCATCTGTGACATTTTTAATGCAGATTTTTGGTTTTATTGGTTTGTTTTTACTCAAGACACTGCCAGTGTAGCAAACAATAATTATGTTTGCAGGCAGCATGTATTGGTAACCTGTCAAAAAAGAAGCAGTATGATGTCTGTAGCCTGCATGTTTGCATCAATTTGTTTTTCACTAAAGCTAGAAGTACACCTCTCAGACGTAATTGTAGACGTTTAAGAGTGCGATGACAGCATGTCTTCTTCTGGTGCTTAGAGATGGATGTGTTTTCATCGTTTTACCAAATGGAAACTCGAGCGTCGCTGTGCTCAACACTTTCATGACAATTTGATGTCTGAGAGAAAACATTACGCTTCCAACTCTTTTCAGACTTCAGAAGACAAGCACTTATCCATATACATAATTATAACGCTTGTTGGTGAAGATGTTATTATCGTTTTTGTTTACTGAAAGAAAAGCAAAGTCATCAGCAAAGATCTTTAAAAACGTGGTCAGTTAGAATGTTAACACAATGTTTTAAGGTTAGTTCTACTCCAGATGTAGACTCCACAGAATATTTACCCATCAAAGTGTTATTGGTAAACACTGAACAGGACATAGTGTTGTTTTTGGTTTGGTTTGCTTCTTTTTTGTTGTTGAATAATGAACCCTGACCAACAGCGGCCTGCAGTGGTTTGATATTGTTAACAAGGGATTTGTTAGTCTAGCAAACCATCCTGTATAGTCCGGTCATGACCCATAGACAGAGCTCAGTTGGGTGGAATCTACGGTTGTCTTTCAAACGTTCTCCACATGCTATTGGACAACAAACAATGTGACGTACTCACCACTATGGATGTCAGTCAAAGGGGTAGTCTGTCATACACTGTTGAAGAAGACGCAAATGCATCCTTTTTCTAAATAAAGGACTTAAGTACCTCTATCTGCTCTTGACTCAAAGAAAAACCCAAGTCTAAATAGTCCAAAGTTGATGCCAAAGCTGTTTCAAACGAGCCGTCGCCATCTTTGTTTCTTTGCTCAGTCCTGCCCACCAAACCAATAGAGTGCTGTGATTGGCCCACCAAATCAATTGATCGCTGTGATTGGCCCACCAAACCAGCTCCGGTGGCCTAGTGGTATGAGTGTCCGCCCCGGGGCTGGGAGATCGGGGTTCGAATCCCGGTCGGGTCATATCAAAGACTTTGAAAGAATGGGACCCAATGCCTCCTCGCTTGACACTCAGCACTAAGGGGTTGGATTGGGGGGTTAAACCACCAAATAGTTCCCGAGCGCGGCCACAGCTGCAGCTCCCCGCTCCCCACCATGGGGATGGGTCACATGCGGAGATGTAATTTCACCAGTGTGTGATGATGACTTGGGACTTTAAACCAAAAGAGCGCTGTGATTGGCCCACCAAATCAATAGAGTGCTGTGATTGGCCAACCAAATCAATTGATTGCTGTAATTGGCCCACCAAATCAATAGAGCACTGTGATTGGCCCACCAAATCAATAGAGTGCTGTGATTGGCTCACCAAATCAATTGATCGCTGTGATTGGCCCACCAAATCAATAGAGCGCTGTGATTGGCCCACCAAATCAATTGATCGCTGTGATTGGCCCACCAAATCAATTGATCGATGTAATTGGCCCACCAAACCAAAAGAGCGCTGTGATTGGCCCACCAAACCAATAGAGTCCTGTGATTGGCCCACCAAACCAATAGAGTGCTGTAATTGGCCCACCAAACCAAAAGAGCGCTGTGATTGGCCCACCAAACCAATAGAGTCCTGTGATTGGCCCACCAAACCAATAGAGTGCTGTGATTGGCCCACCAAACCAATAGAGCGCTGTGATTGGCCCACCAAATCAATAGAGCGCTATGATTGGCCAACCAAACCAGCTCCGGTGGCCTAGTGGTAGAGTGTCCGCCCCGGGACTGGGAGGTCGGGGTTCGAATCCCGGTCGGGTCAAACCAAAGACTTTGAAAAAAAGGGACCCAATGCCTCCTCGCTTGACACTCAGCACTAAGGGGTTGGATTGGGGGGTTAAACCACCAAATAGTTCCCGAGCACAGCCACAGTTGCAGCTCACCGCTCCCCACCACGGGGATGGGTCAAATGCGGAGATGTAATTTCACCAGTGTGTGATGATGACTTGGGACTTTAAACCAAAAGAGCGCTGTGATTGGCCCACCAAACCAATAGAGTGCTGTGATTGGCCCACCAAATCAATAGAGTGCTGTGATTGGCCAACCAAATCAATTGATTGCTGTAATTGGCCCACCAAATCAATAGAGCGCTGTGATTGGCCCACCAAATCAATAGAGCGCTGTGATTGGCCCACCAAATCAATAGAGCGCTGTGATTGGCCCACCAAATCATTTGATCGCTGTGATTGGCCCACCAAATCAATAGAGCGCTGTGATTGGCCCACCAAATCAATTGATTGCTGTAATTGGCCCACCAAATCAATTGAGCGCTGTGATTGGCCCACCAAATCAATTGATTGCTGTAATTGGCCCACCAAATCAGTAGAGCGCTGTGATTGGCCCACCAAATCAATTGATCGCTGTGATTGGCCCACCAAATCAATAGAATGCTGTGATTGACCCACCAAATCAATTGATTGCTGTGATTGGCCCACCAAATCAATTGTTCGCTGTGATTGGCCCACCAAATCAATAGAATGCTGTGATTGGCCCACCAAATCGATTGATCACTGTTATTGGCCAGCCACAAGACTGTTTGGCCCTGCTGAGGCTCCAGTGGAGCGTGGCTAGACGGACAGGCAGAGCTACATCATTTTCTATTGCTACTGTCTGTCTAGATTTCTAGGGTGGGATGTGTTGCTTTTGTAGATCTTTTAACCTATGTGATGATGTCAGACATGTTCTACTGAGGTTTTTGTTTAATTATTATTTTACAGGTCTGGTAGTAACTATTTCTGGGTGTGGCTAGAGCACCTGAGCTCAGCTTTCCAAATAAAGTGTTTAATCACAGTGAAATCTGTTTAGGCACATGTTCTAGCTGTAGATGGTCCCTGCCATGTTTTAAAAGAATAAGTCTTAAAGAAACCTCAGAGCTTGTGCTAATATGATGTCTGTTCCCAGTAACAGTGAGTTATTTTCCTGCACTTTGCAATGTGCCGAATAAATAATGACTTTATTAGCACCATGCTTCAGGTACAGCTAAGACCAGGTTAATCACAAAGGTTCCACCTATAATCCTTGATGAATCATTACATATTAATGTACTTCTGCTCCTGTCTGTGTCAAACCTTTTGTTTTGTTGCTTGGTTCCGTTCCTCATTTACAAGACCTGCGTGGTTCATAAAACAGCAGTGTTTTTATTACCATTCCAGCCTTTTATAAATTCTCTTTACTTTAAAGGTTACAGGGCCTGATTCAGCAGCAGCAACGGAGAGTTTCTGCGTAAACTCCCAACTAAACATGAGGCTCTTTACTGAGAGGCACAGAAAATGAGAGCAGCACACCCCCAAACAGCCCACAGTCATCAGGGCTGGAGCTAATTATTTACTTTTGCATATTAAAACTTTTTGTGTGATTTGTTTTCAAATCAAAGGAAATGTAAAAGATTTTGCCAAATGCTTTCCAGAGATTTGTTCTAAAAACAACAAAATCCTTTAAAGAGGGCATACACAATTATTCCAGTTCATTTGCTGTGGTCTCTAGTATGAATAAATGCCTTGGTAAATGTTTTCTATGGAATAAAAACTCTTCAGCTTCTGTTTCAGGAAGTAGAAGTTCGCCAGAGGAGAGGGGGTCAGAAGTATTTGGAACCTCCTTTCCTCCGGACGTGAAAGCGTTGCGAAACAGCCGTGAAACGTACTTCATTGAGCATGAACATGAAAATAGTCAACATTTCCACCGGCAAAATGTAACGTTTTGGACGCGTTCCAGAAGCAAAGGAACTAGCAAAAAAAAAAAGTATCATTTCGAGTCTATTTTTAACGCGCTACGCTTCCAAAACACGTCAAACTCCACAGTTCAGATTGGGCCAGACAGGAAGTCAAACAGGAAAGCAGTGTAAAACATCCGGAAGCTTTCAAAATAAAAGTCACGTATCAATAAATGTACGTCATTTCCTGTGAAACCCCTCATAGCCGATGTAAATAGAGCAGAAACTAAACCACAGACCTTTTTGGTCACATGCAGCTGTCTTTCTTCTTGCTTGCTATTGTGTGGACTTCTGAAATCACGCGTGGTGTTGCAATTCTCCCTAGCCTAGTGAACTAGACCAAATTCTTGCTTTGCAGAGTTTGGTCTAGGCACGCTTCATAGGAACCCTCGCAGCCTGTGGCTGTCCAATCACAGCTCGATAAAGTTTTGGTTGGGCCAATCACAGCGCTCTATATTGTGGGCCAATCACAGAGCGGGAGTAGCCGACGATGACAGCGCTGCGGCCGCGAACCCAAGCAACATGGCGGCAACGCAGTAACCACGTTGGTTTGAAACGGCTTTGTCATCAACATTGGATTATTTAGACTCCAACGTGCGTAAGTCTGTCTGATATACTTAGCAGCTTCTTATTTTTATCAAACAAAGTAGTGCAATGTCCCAGTACACCTGATATTCACATGTTTTTCATACAAAACCGACAGAAATCATTGATGTTAGACGCCATTGCTGCCTCCTGCTTTTCCGTCGCTGTGATTACGTCACGTTGTTCATTACTCTGATTGGTCCTAGCGCTATCCAATTGCGTGCTGACATTTTGAAAGACAACCGTAGATCCCGCCTCACGACTGAGGGCCGTCAATGGTTCGTGGCCAGACTATATATTCACATATATAGGATGGCTGGCCAGGCTAAATTCTCCCGTGATTTTGTGACTTTGCGAGACCAGCAGCGTGGAACGCTTTTGCTCCCGTTTTGCATCTGAAACGCTCCTGGTTGGAAGGGAGCTTGCAGGTAAAAGGCTACTATTATGTTACACACCGCTAAAACATCCAGTGGAAAAGAGGGTTCACACTTTAATATTCACGTTATGAAAACATCTCGACTCTGATTGGCTAACAGCAACTCCACTCCGCTGCCTCTGTTCACACCTCTTTCTTGGGTAAAAATGCAACGTTGGTGTTTTATCTCCACAAATTACACAAGTGGGGGGGGGCAGATTTCAAGGCTTTGTTTTTGGTGAGAAACTGAATTTATTTTTTATTGTTTTGATTTTGTTGTTTTGAAAAACAAACCAATAACCCAGTGAATTCCAGACCATATCTGAGTAGAAAAAAGACAATATTGTAAAATTCAGATGTGTTATTCGAGAATCAGTGAAAAACAATCCAGTCATTGAGACTGCCTTTTACAAATGCATATAGTTAAATGCATAAAATGAATTGAAGCAAGTATTTTCATCCATTTTGTCACCAAAGAAAATCAGTTAGTTTATTTTTTGTTGTTGTTTATTTTGTTTCTATCAAGACCCAAAACAAAATCAGTAAATTATCTGGAATTGCTCCAAGTCTAATCATTAAAGCTGTCCTGTTTCTCCACCCGTCTGTTCCCGCTGAGATGTGGCTGTAATGAAATCTGAAGGAATTACAGTGAAAATATTGATCTGTGGTTGGCTCAAACGCTACGCAGGTTTCCTCTTTGGCTGCCAGCGCTCTGCTGGGACTGAAGGTCTGATTCAGATCCTAGAGCAAGAAAAGGGAAATACCACCTTGGAATGAAGTTACTGTCACATTTCTCCAAGAGAAGACTGGGATGATTATTTGCTGGTTTGCAGAGTATTTAAACTGAACCTGCTGAAAGGCTAGGTTTGAACAGACATGCAGCCTAATCACTGCAGTGAATGGCATTATTTAAGAAAGATCCCTGGGAGGGAGGTGGAGAATAACAAATGCACCAGACCAAGAAACACACTCCCTAGCCACCTATTAGGTAGATTTAGCCCAGTAGCAGATTGGACCCATTTACCTTCAGAATCTTTGTGTTATTGGTTTTGAAAACATTCCTCTGAGGCTCTGGTCCATAGTGATCTGAATTTATCACTCCATCATTTCACCACATCCCAAAGGTTCTGGACTGGTCTGAGATCTGGTGACTGTGGAGGTCATTGGTGTCCAGTGAACTCATGGTCATGTTCTAGAAACCAGTTAGAGATGATCTGAGCTTTGTGACATGGTGCATCATCCTGCTAGCCTAGTGAACTAGACCAAATCTTGCTTTGCAGAGTTTGGTCTAGGCACGCTTCGTTGGAATCCTCGCAGTCTGTGGCTGTCCAATCACAGCTCGCTATAGTTTTGGTTGGGCCAATCACAGCGCTCTATATTTTGGGCCAATCACAGAGCGGGAGTAGCCGATGACGTTCTTTTGAAACGGCTTTGTCATCAACATTGGATTATTTCGACTCCAACGTGCGTAAGTCTGTCTGATATACTTAGCGGCTTCTTATTTTTATCAAACAAAGTAGTGCAATGTCCCAGTACACCTGATATTCACGTGTTTTTCATACAAAAACGACAGAAATCATTGATGTTAGCAAATGTTAGACGCCATTGCTGCCTCCCGCTTTTCCGTCGCTGTGATTACGTCACGTTGTTCGTTACTCTGATTGGTCCTAGCGCTATCCAATTGCGTGCAGACATTTTGAAAGACAACCGTAGATCCCGCCTCACGACTGAGGGCCGTCAATGAGTCGTGGCCAGACTATATATTCACATATATAGGATGGCTTGCCAGGCTATCATCCTGCTGGAAGTAGCATCAGAAGATGGGTCCATGTGGTCATAAAGGGATGGACATGGTCAGCAACAACACTCAGGTAGGCTGTGGTGTTTAAACCAGGCTCAGGTGGTGCTGAGGGGTCCAGAGTGGGACAAAAACACCTCCCCAGCACCATTTATATCACCATCTTGTTGTCTGAAGATGTTCAGAATTCCAGTGACACCAAAGCAAAGACTTCTGACTCAAGCAAGGAAATTGAAAGTCTTCATGAACCTTGAGAGACATTTAAGAAATGTTCTTTTTTATTTTATTTATTCTTTATTTAACCAGGAAGGTCCCATTGTGATTAAAAACCTCATTTTCAAGGGAGTCCTGGCCAAGAGGCAGCAAAAGTTACAGTTACAACATATATATATTTTTCCAGTTACACAGACATGTTATGTACAGAATTACAGAAGGCAGTTACAACACAGGGAATCTGTCTCAAGGGCTCTCAGTCTGGTGTTAAATGTATTCAAGGAGATGAGCTCGGTTAGTTTCCAGTTTTCCTGCAGCCTGTTCCATGCAGAAGGAGCAGAGTGAACAAAAGCCCTTTTGCCCAGTTCAGTGCGAGCAAACGGAACACAGAGTAACAACTGATCGTTTGCACGCAGACTGTGAGAAGTTACACTTCTCCGTGAGATTAAGTTACAGATGTAGTTGGGTAGTAATCCAAGCATGGCCTTGTAAATGAAAGTGTACCAATGTGCCAACCTCCTGGTGGACAAAGAAGGCCATCCCACTCCAGAATACAGTTCACAATGATGGGTCAGTGGTCTACAGTTAGTAATAAACCTCAGCGAGGCATGATAAACCACATCAATCTTACCAAGACACTGTGCTGAGGCAATCATATACAAAAGGTCTCCATAATCCAGAATAGACACAAATGTTGCAGTAACTAGTCATTTTTTGGCCTCAAAAGAAAAACAGTTTATTTCGAAAAAAGAAACCCAGTCTGAGTTTGAGTTTCTTCACAAGATTATCTATATGGGGCTTGAAGGAGAGGGAGTCATCGAGCCAGACACCAAGGTATTTGTATGTGTGGACCACCTCTATGATATTTCCCTCCAGCTTGCTGATGCCTTTGAAAATCTGTCACCAACAGCCCCAGTCCAGTGAGATACTGGGCTTTACTGGGCTTGCATGAAAAAACAAAATCATCAGTCTATCACATTTAAAACATTTTGTCTAATGGTATGAACTATGTTTGCTTTTTATGACACAATCAACAAAAACCAAAAAAAACCTCAAGAAAAGTTGAAGAATCATTTCTCAAAATCTAAACCATTGCAAGTTGAGGTGGCTCGGGCATCTGGTTAGGATGCCTCCTGGACGCCTCCCTGGTGAGGTTTTCTGGGCACGTCCAACCAGGAGGGGACCTAAAGGAAGACCCAGGACACGCTGGAGGGACTGTGTCTCTCATCTGGCCAGGGAACGCCTTGGGATTCCCTCGGAGGAGCTGGCCCAAGTGGCTGGAGAGAGGGAAGTCTGGGCCTCTCTGCTAAGGGCCGTGATATACCTGCTGTTTATCCTCGTGTTGGCGCAGGCAGCAGGCTGCGTCTTTGTTCATATACTTGCTGCTAGACAGTGCTGCACTGCATGTAGTACCGGAGTGTTCCACTAGGGGTCGAACAAGAGTACTCAGACCAGATAGAGAGCCGGGGCAACCAAAACAAACATGGCGTCAATAAAATAAATAACTGGTTAATAACTGAGATCACGGCAGAAAAAAAGACAGCAGCGGTATCATAGATGATGTGTAAGACCTCTAAACCAGAGACCGAGTCACCATGGTGAGGGTCTCTCGCTTGTTTCGTCAACTCCACCTACTGGTTGCTCGTATATTACAGCATTCGGGCGCGTCGTGTTGCGTCACGTTAATTTAGGGGGACTCACACAAACGACGCTTCAAATCAACGCAAGCTATGCGTGGCAGCCATTTTAACAAGGCCCATAGGCTGCTGCTCCCGCAACCCAACCCTGGATGGATGGATGGATGGATGGATGGATGGATGGATGGATGGATGGATGGATGGATGGATGGATGGATGGATGGATGGATGGATGGATGGATGGATGGATGGATGGATGGATGGATGGACCTTTGCCATAACGTGGTTTTCTGTCACCATGGTGATCTAATTAGGTTAAAATAATCTGAACATTTAGTGCACATCACTAATCCCGCTACACTCCTTGTGTCTGTCGAGTAGACAGTAAGCTCCTGTTAGGAATTCTTTGTGGTGTTTCATTGACGAGTGGAAGCCAGGTAGATATCAGTTATTGCTGTTTTTTGTTGTGCGTGGTGAGTCACTACAACTAGCTGGCCAAAGACGAAAGGGGGACGGTTGACTCATAAGTGCAGAGTGTTTACAGCTTTTCAGCAGAGCTCTGCTTATTGTACCTATAAAGTCTTTTTATAGCTTCTATAAAAAAGGAACACACAGAGACACAACTCATACACCACAAAACCTGCAAACCTTTAAAATGTGTTGATTGTTGTCTGAAGAAACCTCTCCTGCTGTTTCCAGAGAGCCAGAGGTTTGGGTTTGAGCTCAGAGGCAAAACATTCACAGTTGATTGTATTTGGTCCGGTGCACATAGATTTCTCCTCTCTGCCAGCTCGAGAAGATAAAATTGATTCAGGTATTAAAACTTTGTTCTATTCCTGTTTTACTTGGGATCTCTAATCTTCCAGCAAATGGGTTTGGGGTCCTTTTCCCCTCTGAATGAGCTGATCTAATTGTGCTCTTATCCTGCTTTATTTTTCTTCACAGTCTGTTATCAGAGTTAGAAACTGGAGTTTTTCAAATTACACCCAAGGAAAAGGGTTTTTCTTCCCTTTGTTCTGTACTTTTATTGCTCTAATTTTCTTAGTTCTGGAAGTTAATTCCCATAATTGTTCGTAGTGGTATTTAAATTTAGGCCTTTTCCACAAATAACACAGTTTTTCCAAACAAATACATTTTATTTGTTACTAAAATTATCCTTGTAAAAACAAAAATAACCCAAAACGCTGTAGCAACCATGCCATGCCTGTAATCAGTGTTATCACGCTGTCTCAAAAAATAAAAAAGCAAGAAAACAAGATGTGGAGCTGTGTGTAAAGCATGCAGAATGGGCATGATTGACTTTTACAGAAGGTGGTGGTTAAAGCACCTTTATGCAAGTCTTCCAACCTCCATTAAACAACAGAAGAAAACAGAGTTAGGTGTGTGTGTGTGTGTGTGCGTGCGTGCGTGCGTGCATGCGTGTGTGTGTGTGTGTGGTACACACCATTTATACAAAACAAGACAAGAGCAAGAACTGCATCCTTTGGGTGGGCCGATGATGAAGGTGAAACTGGAAAGCAATTAACAAAAAACTTTTCCCTGATCTAAAAGCTCAAGTTCACTAATTTTTTCAACACATTTGCCACAATGCCTTGTGAGTCGACCTCTGTGGGAAAAAGCTCTGGGGCTCCTTATTCAGGAAGTAGAAGTTAGCCAGAGGAGTCGGAAGCAGAACACGGCAGGATTTGGAGTCTTATTTCCTGATATTCAGACATCTCTCCTCTGATTGGCTAACAGCAACACACCTCTACCACTGACTGTTTGCTCTGCAACGTTGATTTTTTTTTTTATCTCCACAAATAACACAAGCCTGGAGGAGTTCTGCCATGTTGTCGGGCTGCTAATGCTAACGTTAGCTTCTACTAGAGTGTTCAGGGTGATGGGTGCATCAGGGTGAGAAAAGAGGCAGATGAAGTGATGCACCCATCATGCCTAGTGCCTACTGTACAAGCCTGTGGGGGCGGGGCTATGATCTGGGGTTGCTGCAGTTGGTCAGGTCTAGGTTCAGCAACAGGATGTGCTCCAAGAATGAGGTCAGCTGACTACCTGAATCTACTGAATGACCAGGTTATTCCATCTTCCCTGATGGCACGGCCATATTCCAAGATGACAATGCCAGGATTCATGGGGCTCAAATAGTGAAAGAGTGGTTCAGGGAGCATGAGACATCATTTCCACACATGGATTGGCCACCACAGAGTCCAGACCTGAACCCAATTGAGAATCTTTGGGATGTGCTGGAGAAGGCTTTGTGCAGCTGTCAGACTCTACCATCATCAATGCAAGATCTTGGTGACACATTAATGCAACACTGGATGGAATAAATCTGGTGATGCTGCAGAAGCTGATGGAAACAACGCCACAGAGAATGTGTGCTGTAATCAAAGCTAAAGGCGGTCCAACCAAATATTAGAGCATGTGGTCTTTTTTTTTTTTGGTGGCGACTTTTGTTTTGGCCGGGCGGTGTGCATCAAACTTGTCGGAAAAAATAAAGTAAATGAAGATTTTGCTGAACTTGAACACCTTCTGTATCATCTGCAACACATGCAAGCTTGTAATCTATTATTGTTGTTATGTCTTGGGTTTGTAGATCACATTAGCGGTTAGTCCCTTTTAAAGGTTGCATTTGGTCGTCTACATAAAACTGGTATTTCAAGCTTTTATTCAATCTGGAAGGAGTTTTCAGAAATGCTCTCATGCTGAAACAGTAAGACTTTTGTGTTTTTCAGTATCTGTCTTGGTTTATCTTTTGTACCACATCCCTTTTTCCTGCAAGTGATGTGAGGATTCGACTAATAGACCACTCTGGCCTTCGTCTTCCAACATGTAATGGTTAGACGTTCGGTTCTGGTACCAGTGTGGTGTTGGTTCGGCTTTGGTGCCTTTTGAGACCCAGCTTGTGTTTCGACCGGTCTGGGAACTTGGAACACAAGTTTCAAAAGAGACGGATTTGTGGGCAGTCTAAATGTTTTATTGAATTATTTAAAACACCGAGTTTTCATTACACTTGGCAATGAGTGAAAGAAGCAGAAAAGCTTTGCCCCAGGCAAGAACGCAGGCTGTAGCCAATGAGGTCACTCTACACATGAACTGTAACAACAACACAGGCTGGTTAGTCATGTTAACACATGTGTGACATGAATTCCTTTCCACAACTACAACAATTTGGCCCGAGGCGATTTTTGATTTCTTCGTTGCTTCCATATCTTCCTTCTACGCTGAGCTGCTCACAGCGAGGTCACCACTCAACTCTCTGAACAACAAAGGCAAAAAATAAGAAAGAGAAAAAATTGGCAGGGTGATAGGAGCCTCTTCTTGCTGGTATTTGACTTTAATACACAGAGGTCACAGAAGGTCAACTTCAAGAAGACGTTGCTGAAAGGGTGATGACCGTTCTCAACTGTTTTTCCAAAGCTGTTGTCCAACAACACATTATGTCTCCAGTCATTCCCACGATGGACCACGGTTCTATTTTTAAACCAAAGTTTTTAAGCCTCTTTTAGCTACAGGAATGTATCAAATAAAATAAAAATAACCTCTACCAGTGTTTCCTGACTTGTTAAAATAAATTGATTTTAATGACAATTAAAATATTCTAAAAACACTAGAATATTGACAACATTTGTAACAATGTGTCACAAGAATCTACTCTAAATCCTCTAATCCAGGCCCGGGCCTTTATTTACTCAAGCACATCCTGGTTCAGGCCTTTATTGGAAGGAGGCCAGAATTAGAGGCAGGCCTATATTTCAATTTGAGCAAAATAAACTACCAGTAGAATGAATAAAAACAAGATTTGTGTCTATTTGAGCTGTGACTGAAGTCTCACGTGCAAATCAAAAGTGATGATTGGTGGGTTTCACTCACGTGACCCTGCTGCCGCGCTGAACTCAAACAGTGGACAGGAAGTGTTTTGCTCTACTATAAAACACAGCGTGACGGGTGAAAGTGAGTGTTCTAAACGAGCTGGCACAGACACGATATCTTCCTTTAGGTTATGACTCATTTCATTTTAAAAGTTGGACTTTTAATACATGCTGGAGGATTTACCCAACGCTGAAGCGACCGACACAACAAACTATCTCGTGTGGAAAATCTCATATTACACTGCAAACCAAAAGCCTTTCATGAGTCTGAAAGCCTATTTTATTTCAGGTTGGTTAACAGTTTAGAGATCCGGAGAAGCTTTAAATGACTGTTGTCTTGTTTATGCTGGTGAGATGTTTATTTTAGTTACGTAATTAACTCGTAATGATAGCTAATGCTAACGGTGAGAACGTGCTAGGATCTACTTATAACTAACGTTTTATGCCTTTTTAAATCCACATTTCTGGTACATTTGTTTGATTTTATTAAGGTATTAATGCCACGCTACAACACTGAGCTAACTGCTAAAAACATTAGCACTCTAAAAGCTATTTGCGGTGAGGACACATGAAAACAGTATCAAACTGTTTACCTGCTGTTTATGTAGCTGCGTTTCTAAATAACTGTTCAATAAAACGCCATAAAAACCTTTAGTAAGCCTTTACCTGTGATGAAGTGATCACTGCTAACTAGCATTTTCCGTTCTGTTTCTGCTCATCCTGCAGCCAGAGATTATGATCCACTAGTCCGCTGTTACCATAAAACTTGGTATACGTGCGCCTCGAAATATCGAGTGAGGGCTCACTTTACCGTCGATCTCCGAAAACACACACACTGTTTCTAATAGTAGCCCCGGCCACTATTAGAGACTGGCCTGTATTTACCCCCGCTGACAGCGAGACCGGCTAATATAGGAGACCCGGCCGACACCACTATCCTAAAGTCCATTCATCAGTTTTAAATAACAAAAGTGTTGTTTGTTCAATTTCAGATTACACCAGAAGCCAGTTAGTCATTAAACTAAAACTGTGACCAGAACCTCTAATAATATTGATAGTTTTACTTTAAAATGTTTTCAGATCTTCTCTACATCAGTTTTAACCCGTTTAACCGAAAGAGCAAAGCTGAGTCAGGCCAGAGACAGAGACACCTGTCTTGGCCAACAGTTTTCACTCTATTGGTTTTAGTGTTGAACAGGTGTTTTGTTCTCCTGAACAGGTTTTACATGGCTCTGAGTCAACGCTGGGCTTTCTGCAGAATCATGTCATTTACAGAAAAACAACGTTTCCTTTATAAGTGATGAACAAACATTAAAGCCGAAAGGTCATTTCTGATTGAAAACGATCAGTGCGCTGTAAAAAGCATTCATCTGTGGAGCTGTTTTAATCTGTTTTTGAAGATGTCTGAGGGAATTTTACAGTTTAACCTTCCTGTTGTTTTCATTCCTTATATAATCACCACCCCAATACATCTAGGTATGAATTTAACTTTTAACATCTATGAAATTGTAATTAACCTTGAAAATAATTGCAAAAAAAAGTTATAACAGTAAGATGGAAAGATACAAAAAAAAATATATATATATATATATACATATACACTGCTCACAAAAATTAAAGGAACCCTTTTTTTATTGGGCCTGGCATCAAATCAATGAAACCTGTCTGATAATTTTCTGGTTGATTAAGCAGCTGAGGGCATTGTTAATCACTTTCAGCTGTATTGGTGTTCATGGACTTAACGACAGGTGCACTAAAGTGGCAACAATTACAAAACCCTCAAAACAGGACTGGTTTAACATGTGGAGGTCATTTCAAGTTTCTCCCTCTTGATCTTTTTTGGCTGGTTTTCCACTCGTGCTAGTTTTGGCTTGAGTAATTATCTCTACTGGCAGCATGAGGCAATTCCTTAACCCTACAGAAGTTGCACAGGTTGTCCAACTTCTCCAGGATGGCACATCCACACGTGCTGCAGCAAGAAGGTTTAATGTGTCTCCCAGCACAATCTCCAGAACATGGAGGAGATTTCAGGAGACTGGCGGTTATTCTCGGAGAGCTGGACAGGGCCGTAGAAGGTCCACAACCCATCAGCAGGACCGATACCTGCTCCTTTGTGCAAGGCGGAACAGGCTGAGCACTGCTCGTGCCCTACAGAATGACCTCCAGAGGGCCACTGGTGTGAATGTCTCTACCCAAACAATCAGGAACAGACTTCATGAAGATGGCCTGAGGGCCCGACGTCCTGTAGTGGGCCCTGTGCTCACTGCCCAGCACCGTAGAGCTC
>SSNS01000033.1:1923977-1975617 GCA_006937985.1 Aphyosemion australe
GCACAGACCTCTACTGCCTAGGAAATGGTGCTCTGACTGCCATAAGGTATCCAGATGAAATCCTTGAACCCTTTGTCAGACCCTACGCTGATGCAGTAGGTCCTGGTTTTCTCCTAATGCACGACAATGCCCGGCCTCATGTGGCAAGAGTATGCAGGCAGTACCTGGAGGATGAAGGAATTGAAACAATTGAATGGCCTTCACGATCCCCTGACTTAAACCCAATAGAACATCTGTGGGACATTATGTTTGGGTCCATTAGGCGGCGCCAGGTTGCTCCTCAGACTGTACAAGAGCTCAGGGATGCCCTCACACAGATCTGGGAGGAAATGCCACAAGACACCATCCGTTGTCTCATTCGGAGCATGCCCCGACGTTGTCAAGCATGCACACAAGCTCGTGGGGGCCACACAAGATACTGAAAAGCATTTTGAGTTGCAGAAATGAAGTTTTTGAAATAATGGACTAGCCTGCCACATCTTCATTTCACTCTGATTTTAGGGTGTCTACACAATTGAGCCCTCTGTAGGCTGAAAACTTTTATTTCCATTAAAAGACTTGGCATCCTTTTGTTCCTAAGACATTGCCCTGTCGTTATTTGTATAGATATCCAACTTCATATTGAGATTTGATGCATCTAATGTGTTTCTTTAAAGTGTTCCTTTCATTTTTGTGAGCAGTATAATGGACTGGAAACAGAGGGTTAAACACATATACTATATGGAATGAAATGAATGACTTACTTTACTAATGAATATGGATCTTTGTAATCTTAGATGGCATTGTGCTGAGGTATATTTAGCAATCAGACATAATGGAACGTTAACAAAGGTAATGTGGAATCAATTTCAGACAAATAATCCTGTATCTGATTCTGTGTTGAGAAGCTTTTGTTGGTTCTATGTTCAGTATATAAAGGCAAAAATCCTAAAATAAAAAGTTTTTTTTAATCCATTCAATGTTTTTTTTAAAGGCCAAGAAGATGTTTTTGTGTTACTTCCTGTTCCAAAGCTACCAGTCCAGCTCCAAATACTCAACATGATACCTTCTGAAAATTAGATCATCTGGCTTTTTTACTCATAAACAAATTGAGGAAGACATTTGGTCCAGTTTTCTATAGGGCTCGTGATCATGTCGTCATCACCGGCGCGGCCACCATGTTGGAAGCCTCGTTGCTTGTTTATTGTGACTTCAGACAACGGCGCAATCAGTCTTGCGGCTTCATTTAATCTATTATTCATTTGATCGCTTATTTTTCACCCATTGTAAATCGTTGCTGTGTTGTGGGGTGCAACAGCGCAACAACATTATCATGATGAAAAAATTAAAAAACGGGCTAACTTTTCACCGTTTCCCTGCTTGGAAGCATAACCTGGGATCGCAGCTGTAAAGGCTCTCCAGAGTATCCCGGTCTTGATGAGAGTCTATTCTTTGCATTTTCATTCTGGTAAGTTACAGATGATATACTTATTTTTATACATCGTGGCTGTTTTGTTTTGTATTTTAACCTTCTCCTTTGGTTTCCTCCCTTCCTGAGTGAGTGTGAGTAGAGCACCTGCAGCAGCTGGCTCCACTCCCACTAATTGCCTCCACTTTGTGTACCAGCTGTCCCAACTTCCAATCAGCCCTGACACTGCTTTAAAGCTCAGCCACTCCTTAGATTCTAGGAGCAGCAGGACAGAGATGTGCTCTCTGTGCTGTTGTCTCCCCGACGGCATTTTTGATTTTTGTAAACTGAGTTTTGTGTAACAGCTGTCTGTGTTTTAACCATTTTTGGTAGTTTTAGCAAACTAAGGTAACCACTAGTGATGGTGATGTGAAGCCTTTTGAACCAACAAAGCTTTTCAATCCAGTTGTATTGAAAAAAGGTTCAAGGCTCGATGCTTCAGAACTCTGTGAGGACATCTGCTGGTCAATGTTTGTATTGTTTCCAGCCAATTCCACTCTGTTGAAAATGAATGGTGGATTTAACTTTATGGACAAATAAATCATTATAAAGCCTCCCCAGGATCATATAATAACTGTATTTCGCATTTTAACATTACATTAAATATAATAAAATCACTGTTCTTGGTGTAAATATTTGAGTTCAATATTCATGGAGGGATATCAATAAAGGAGTGTTTCACAAATATCTTCATATATTTCAATAATCACAATGTATAGTTGAGCAAGATTGTGTCCTCACTAATATAGCTCACTAATGTGTTGCCCAGCCATGTAAATTTTCAAAACTTATTTGGAGATTCATTTGAAAAATTCCCACATCTCAGAACGCCCCCTCTTTGCAACAGGATACGTTTTTTGCAACTCAGTGTTTTATCAGGGAATACTGGAAGAATCCCAAACCGTCAATCTCAGGTCTCACCGTCACCCGCCACAAACACCAAAAGCAGCGCCTCCCTGTTTGGGATGCTTTAAATAATTGAAACGTTGTGTGAAGCGGTCACGTGGGTGGGACGGTGAAACGAAGCCTCGTCAGTCATTGGTCACGTGACTTTCAGCAAACAAATCAAGCTCCGACACAGTGCTTTGCTCTGCGGTGGTTCGTTTTGGTGATACAAGCTTCGAATCCTGCGTGTCACAGGTAACATCACTAGTAACCACTAGTGTTTAAAGTGTTTTGATGGTGCCTTTTTGGATACGTTTGCAGTGAGGTTTGCAAACTAAGGCATTCACTAGTGTTTAAAGAGTTTTAAGTTGCCTTTTTAGACGAGTTTGCTTTTGGGGCTCATCAGAGACGTTGTAGCTGCTGTTATTTGAGTTCTGCCGGTTTTGTCTTTTGTTTCTATTGTTTTTGCATTTATTATTATTTCTTGTAAATAAACTTTGTTATTTTGGTTTTAACCAAATGAACACGCCTCCTTATTTGTTACAACAGGCCCCCTAGATGGCCTGGAATAACATGGGGGCTCGTCCGGGAAATTTGTAGCTTTATTTAGTTCAACCCGGACATGCATACCAACACATATAGATACACACACACACCGGTAGGCCAATGCGGGTGCACTGAAACACAACTTCTTCTGCTACCCTTCTTATATGGGATGACAATTTTGATTGTTTTACTAGAAAAACCAGCAAATGAAAAACATATACCTCTCATCCGGACGTTTACATCCAATCACACCACAAACAAGAAAGCCGAAAATATCCTTTATGCAGAGCTGCGGCAGCAACAAGTTGTCGTCGGTGCTCCAGTCTTGGGTTTTTCATATGGATCCAAACCGTTTATAATCCTGATTTTGTCCACATAACGGTCCCTGGCTTCCTTATTTAATGTATCCCAGTATATTCCGCACCATTTTTTGGGATTTAAAAACATGTTTAACACATTCTTTCCCCCAAATCTGCTTCTTCTCTGCGATTTACTGTTTGTTTCAATGGTTTATTTACACCCATGAGGCTTCCAACATGTCCGCCACGTCCCAGAATGCAATGCATAATCGCGTGTGATCACAAGCCCTATTAGTGGACAAAGTCATGGATGTCAATCAGATAAAAAAGAGCAACGTTCTATCTGAGCAGAGATAAAAACCCTCTCAAACAGTCAAATTTGACCATAACACAAGGCTGTAACATTTTCAGCATACTTGTTCTAATATTATAACACATTGTAATATTCAGATGTATCGTCTGAGATAAAGGGCATGAACATCTTAATATTTTGATTGAGACCAAGGTTATTTTTCTGCTTTATCCATTATTAATACAAAAGAAGTGCTCTCGTGTCATGTTGAGTAGAATCTGCCTTTGTGTTTGACACGTGAACTCACCAGATCATCTCAGGGATCCGAGGTCACTTTAAGAGGAATAATAGTCAATCACAACATGTGCAGCTATGTGCCTGTCTCCAAGTCATTTACAATTTCCTTGAATTCATCCAAACCACCTCCTTGTGGTTCTGATGGTTTTGCAGCGGGTTCCAAGAAGAGGAAGTAGGACGTCTGGATGCCCTTTGTTCAAGGTTCAACACAGGAATTTTTTGGAAGGAGGGAAAATACGTCATAAGCTTCAAAACCGTTTTGCAGAGTATAAAAATCTGTAGCTAAGTTTGCTGCAAATCAAAACGTAACTTTTAGCTGCACAGAATATCTAATAGACTAACTAGCTTCATGCTACGTTAGCTTTGCAATGATTAAACATAGTTGCAATAACTTCAAACAAAAGCTTTAAAACCTTCATTTGTCTAACAAACTGGATGAATTTGCATCATTTTAGAAATACAGCCTAATAAACGCTGCTCCATGTTTCCCACACTGTGGTGCATTCAGAAGCAGAAGTGATGAGCAGAAAAAAGGTGAAAATGTGCAACAACAAGAGAAAACCCTGTTTGTTTACCAAAGTGACGTTTTAATTTGAGCTGCAGGCCTCGACCTGCGTTGTATTTTTACCCCCTCCGGCCACGAGCCCTGGGACCTGAAGACAACATTGACTTTGGCTGCATCAACCTGGAAAGTGACGGGATTTTTAAAGCAGTTCCCTCCTTCGTCTGCCCGCACTCTGATCAGCACCAGATCACAGCTGACATCTGTAACGAGCAGACACGCAGCCTCGTGTCGCTTGCTGTCTGTTCGCACCGCACCGATGAGGTCACACTAAAGTCGTAGCCATGGTCTCATTAAGTCAAACATCTTTAACTTTACTCACAATGATCATTTTAGATGAGTTTTTCACAGTTGGTTCCAATTTTTCTCCTCATATAAGAGATGCTTTTACTTTTTTAGTGTATTTTATGTCTTATTTCCATAAGGAGTGAATTTCAAAATAATATTATTGTTAGGGGTGGGAATTTAACGCGTTAATTATGAATAATTAATTAGAAAAAATTAACACATTTAACCCTTTAAGCCCGAGGGTCCCCCAATTGGGGGATGTTGAAGTTTAGCAGCAAAATCCATGCCCTAAATATCAATCTAGTCAAGCTGCACCTCTAAAGAAAGCTCAGAACCTTGGCTACAAGACCATGTAAACCCTTTTTATGTGCTCCAAACACAACTAAGACTACAATCACATGAGTGATCAGAAATCCCTCTTCATGTGTTTTTGCCTTCATTTCTGTCTCTAATGATGCTAAATCAAACCCATTATTATTATTATTATTATTATTATTATGTTAAAGACAATACCATTATCAAAATGTACTTAAAATAGCTAATACACATTCATTCTTCTTCTCAGTCACTCAGGTCATCTGACCAGTTGGTCCTGGACGTTCCGAGGACTAAACGTAAGCTCAGAGGGGACAGGGCTTTTGCTGTTGCTGCTCCAAAAATGTGGAACTCTTTGCCAATACAGATTAGGAAGGCCCACTCGCTGGAAACATTTAAATCACCCGTCTCTTTAACTTGGCCTTTGACCCAGTATGAGTGTTGACATAATACTGTTTTAACTTGGTTATTGTGTTTTTATCTTTTATTCTATTTATTACTTTTATGTTCAGCACTTTGGTCAGTGCTGCCTGTTTTTAAAGTGCTTCATAAATAAAGTTGGCTTGGCTTGGCTTAAAATAGTATTGTACTTTTATGTCTGTCCTGCGTCTGCAGTGATGCGGGCTTTGTACCGGTCTGTCGTGGTGAAGAGAGAGCTGAGTCGAAAGGCGAAGCTCTCAATTTACCGGTCGATCTACGTTCCTACCCTCACCTATGGTCACGAGCTTTGGGTAGTGACCGAAAGAACGAGATCGCGGATACAAGCGGCCGAAATGAGTTTTCTACGCAGGGTGGCTGGGCTCTCCCTTAGAGATAGGGTGAGAAGCTCGGCCATCCGGGAGGGGCTCGGAGTAGACCCGCTGCTCCTCCACATCGAGAGGAGCCAGTTGAGGTGGCTCGGGCATCTGGTTAGGATGCCTCCTGGACGCCTCCCTGGTGAGGTTTTCCGGGCACGTCCAACCGGGAGGAGACCCAAAAGAAGACCCAGGACACACTGGAGAGATTGTGTCTCTCGGCTGGCCTGGGAACGCCTTGGGATTCCCCCGGAGGAGCTGGCCCAAGTGGCTGGGGAGAGGGAGGTCTGGGCCTCCCTCCTTAGGCTCCTGCCCCCGCGACCCGACTCCGGATAAGCGGCAGAAAATGGATGGATGGATGGATGTCTTATTGTTGCCAGTGATATACATATATATATATATATTCTCCTGTTTTGAATTGAAATACAATTTAAAAGCATTTTTTTTAGAAATTAAAAGATTAGAAATTACAATAATAATGTCAATGACTGTTGTTTGATTCTCTGTCTCATTATTTTTAATTAAAAAAATAGCTTTCGGGGCAAATTCTCTTGAACGATTAAAATGCGATTAATCAAGATTAATTAATTACAAAGTTTCTAATTAATTAGATTAATTTTTTAATCGAGTCCCACCCCTAATTATTTTTAAATATTTAGGTTGGCACAAGGTTTATTTTTATACTATTTGTATCTTAGGCTCTAGGCTGGCTTATATGGCTTATATGCAAACATTTGACAGAATCATTTGCAGACACTGTTGGACTTTAACTGTTGGACCACAATCTGGAGTCAAACAGGTGAAGGTGATGTTAAAATATTTTAAAGACAAACCTGAGAGTATGCCACCAGTCCTTTTTTAGATGTTATCCTCCAGCAGGAAGTGGTTTTATTGGGAGGTTTGGCTGCTCTTCGAGATCTCAGCTGGACATCCATCATTCCTGTTAAGTGCCTTTTCTTAACATGACAAAGTTTATGTTCTCCTAGCCGTCTCCGTCTCTCTCGGCATCAATTACTTTAATATTCAGAGTTCTGGGTGGCTGCTTCGAAGGTCCCAGCGCTGCTGATGGATGAGACGACATTTAAAGAGTCGGGGTTTCAGCAGTTTTACTTTTTAATTTACATCACCTTGTGATGGTTACGATTGAGTCCGAACCATGACAAGCTCATTAATGTCTTCTTTTTATTGCAAAGTTTATCATTTCTGTTTTATTTTTATTAATACCAGAAAATTCATGTAATATATAAATTATTTGTAAAGAGAGCTACTCGTGGGTAGTGGTTATATAAACAATAATGACGGGAACATTTTGTAAAGTATTTTATTTGAAGCAAATAGAAGTTGACAAAGGTTGTGTGTTTCTGACTTGTAGTGTTCTCTTCTGAAGCACAGATGACAAAACCTGACAAATAAATTGATTTCCATTATCTAAACATATCCAACAATCTGCTCCATCTCATTTGTACCGTCCTTCCTTTCATTTGGGAGATATCTTGTTGACATTTTGCCTTGAAAGTGCCAATTAAGAAAATCTAATTGAATGTCTAGAAGCAGTGGGATTGTTTCCTCAGGACAGATCTGTGTGTGAGATTATTATCATGAACGAATCAAGACAATCTATTCTTAGCCGACATGGGAAATCTAGTATATACCAGCAGTAAAGTACAATAAAGTATACGTTTACTACATTCAAACTCGTTTTATTCTCATCCGTTAACTAGTTTTGCAAAAGGTAACATCAGTTTTAAAGTGATCCTGGTCCAAGATGAAGATATAACCATGGCAGTGTCGACAGCTGAAACAATCATTTGATGCAACATTGATGCTCTTTGGTTATTTGGCTGCTTTCTTAACATTAAACCCACACTCTGCAACTTTTTCATGATTTTAAATCCTGTTCTTGAGCCAGTCTGTGCTAAAATGACCCTTTACAGGGTTAATAATGTCACTCAGATCCCCACCGCCCTCTGTGGCCAGAATACCACACTTGCAACTTCAGAGAGGCGGTCCGGTCCCTGTTGGACTTAGTAAAGTGGAGCTGACATGCCTGGTGCTGCAGTCTGCTTCCAGCATGTTTCCTGCATGTTTTAGATCATGAACACAGCTGATGTGTTTGATTTAGTGATGAACCGCTCCTGTAGACACTAATGAAGGCTGAGGAGACATTTCAGATGTTAGATTAAGGTGTTAGAAAGACCAACGCACAGCCAGGAGATAAGTTTCACTTTTGCTTTCACTAACAGGACACTAGGGGGTGCTAAAAGCAAGCCAAAACCACCACGTGCTCCTTTAACAGCTATGGGCTAAATGTCATGCGTGTGCTGTCCTGAGAACATAAGAGTAAGACCAGTCTTTACTTTGTGTCGTTATCATAGAGGGTAATAAAAAAAGCAATAAAAGTTGGAGGAGATGCTTTGTGAGACCCATCCCATCATTTGTAAGGATATCAACAGCAACCCTAATCAGAGCTTAATATAATAAAATAATAAAAATATGAACTCATAAAGATAATGACACACTTAGCTGTTCTGGTTAAATGTTTTTATTTGCCTGTTTGTTTCTTAGCTAATTGACTGGTATCACTGACACGGCCATTAGAGACACAGGAAAGACAGCCATCTGATTAGTGTGAGTCTGGTGTAGCTCCTCCCCTGTGGAGAGCAGAATCTGAAGCAGAGCTGCACCCTGAACACAGAATAATCATCCCATCTTTCTTTACAGCACCCAGGGGTGAGTTTTAATGAGGCTAATGCTTCTATGACTAAACATCCTGCAGTCTTTATCTGTCAGAATAGCAGCAGGTCAAAGGCCTTTGATGGCTGTCTGTGCAGCAGAAGTGAAATTCTTCCACCTGTCCTTCCACTTGACTTTGCCACCTCATTGGTGAAGCTGGAAATGTGAAATGTCACCAGGAGAGGTGTGCATGTGCTTCAAAATGTCAGTTATATCAGCTTCTTGTACATATGGATCTGTATTTTGAAGAAGAACCTGGAGGATTCTTGTAAAAAATAACCATCCATATAACCACCTTTTATTTGGCCTAGACATTTCTGGGTTTCAAAAGGCTTTTTTGGCTTAAAAATACCAACATGGCACACTATATTTTGTTCTGAAGCCAAAAATGTGCACTCAAAGATGGTTTTAACATCTCTCTGCTGTAGTGACGTCATTTAAAAACTGTGTTTGTATTGCTATTTCTGTTCCAATCGCCCTCAAAATCTGAGTTTTTACAAATCTGCAATTCATTACAACCAGCTGCAAAAGCAAAGCTGTTACAGTTTTAACCTCGTGTGTGTTTCTGTTTGTGTCGCCATGGAAAACCAGCTCCTGTTAACTGTCACTGGAACCATACCACGAAGGCAGAAATGTTGAGAAGTCTTTCTGCAGCCAGGTTAATTAGCACGACCGCATTGCAACCTTTCAAACAGGTTGAGTCAACAGTGTTGTGTGACTATTACAACCTAACATTACAGAAAAACGAGAGATAAATATTAACAATAATCAAAAATAAATCAGTTATAGTAAGGGTGAAACACAAAATTACACCACAGGACGAAAGAAAAAAAAACTTTCTGGTACAAAAAGCACAAAGACTCTCAAAGACGATTGTTGCAGCAGCCTCCCTCCAAAACGTCTGCACCATCTGGAAGTCCATCTGCAGCTCCAGTGAAGGGTAAAAGAGCCTGAACATGTGCTCCTTCCTGTCCATTTAGCAAATGCGTCACTGAGTTTGTCAGGTTTTAAAACATTGAAGGACGAGCCGCGATGACGCAACGTTCACAGAGTCTTAAAGTAGTCACTGAGGTTTTTGGTTTGTGTAAAAGAAAGTATTAAACTGATTTAAAATGAAAACTTTCTGGAGTCAGCCTGTGATGGCAAACACAAAATCTCTTGTCAGTTTTACAGATATTCATCAACAAGTAGATGTGGTAGCTACTGAGGCTTGCCCATTACATTCCCCAAGTCAAACAGACTATAAGATCTTGCAATAGCATGATGTCATAGGTATAACTCCTGAATTTCACACTATAAGATGATTCTAGTTTAAATCTCTGGCATGAAATTCAGCACACAACATGCATTCCTTCAAAGGATTCTAGACCTTTAAAGACCAAGTTCACTCGTTTTTTCAACACATCTGCAGTGGTCTTTAGTATAAATTTATGTCTTGTGGGTCGATCTCTGTGAGAAAAAGCTCTGACGCTCCTGTTTCAGGAAGCAGACGTGAGCCAGAGCAGAGGTGAGCAGAAGACGACAGGATCTGGAGTCGTACTTCCTGACATGTGGACATCTTTCCTCTGATTGGCTAACAGCAACACGACTTTACCACTGACTCTGTCTGCTCTGCAACGTTGATGTTTTATCTCCACCAATAACACAAGCCTGGAGGAGTTCTGCTGTGTGGTGGAGTTGCTAATGCTAACGGTTAGCTTCTACTAGCCCAGGCGTTCTCTGCTGTTTCCTGGACGCTAAACCAACAACAGCCTTCCCCGTCGTGAGTCAAGATGGGTGAGTCCATGAATGTTCAGTGACAGTGTGACGTAGATCTGTCAGGATTTTCTAATCCTAGAGTTTAACCTAGAATCTATTTTCTATCAGAAGCTAATGCAGGAGATAGGTGGAGGAGACTGTTTTCATGTTCAGCCTGCAGGTTAAAGTCAGAGTGACCCATTAGAATCAGAATTAATCATTAAAACATGGATTTTCAGTGAACCACGTCTTTAAACTACTAATCTGACCCCAGCTGTCCCTGAAATTACAACTAAAGTGACAAAGTTATCTTCTAACGCCAAAAAGAAATGAGACCAGACACTATACATAGGTATACTGTTCTGAAAGAAAACATACATATATTCAAATCCTTCATTCATATAAACATAACTGGAGATGGAGTTGTTTTATTTGTTAAGTAAAATTGTATCTGTTGTAAAATGTTCTAAATGCTTTAAATTCAGCTCCAGCTTATAGACGTTTATAGACTGGTGGTGAGCTAAAGCAGAGCAAATCAGAAAATGGTGACTATAATAAAAGTAAAGAAACATGTAACAACTGTATTTTAAGGTTTTCATAGCTTGAGGTGAGAAAGGTGATGCTGCTTTAACAATCTCAGATGTGTTACTTGTTGAAACCAGACACTTACACGTTAAAAGAGTACCTACAGGCATGCCTCCTCCAACCGGAGTTTCTAGTTCTGCGAGCTCATGGGTTTAATGAGCATAAGTTACTTTGGTAGGGCTGATTTATGTCCTGTCATAAATTGACATGACTTTGTTCAATAAGATAATTTATTGTTATAAAATCCAGTTTAACAGGTTGACCAGGTGTTAGTGTTACAAGACCAACTAAAGGAGAACACAACAGAAAACAATAACAGCCATTTGTAGTCAGACTTGTGTTAAAGGTTGCTGTTGAGATTAGAGGCCTGAGTGGGCCTCCCGGTCCTGGGGGAAACCTTTTGTCCAGCCTCAGAGGTTGTGGAACCAGTGAAGAAAGCTTTGATTAATGCTTGATGATATGAAAACCTTGTTTTGTAGAGCTAGGCTTGTAATCAGCTAGAATTAGATCTTAAAAATGCTATTAAAATGTAAGTGATGTGTTTTGAAGCCAACATGCATAAATGTTATATACTTCAGGCCTCTTAGAGGGAAGTTGATGAATGTTGAATAAACTTTGGTTCAGATTTTACCTGCAAAGGGTATGATGTGACCACAGACCTTCAAAGGATGCTGCTGACAGCAGAAGCTCTCAAATACACCCTCTGAAAACCACAGCGGAGAAGAAGAAGTGTGTCTCGGCTAACCAGAGCGAGAAGCGTCTCCAGAGGTGTTTTAAGTATCAAAGAAGCGAGAACCTCGCTATGTGTCGTGAAAAATAGAAATGTGACATCCTGTTGCTGAGTAAAAAACTAGATGTGACCTTTAGATGCTCATGCAGGAGGAGGGGAGCAGATGATGAGCTTTAAAAAGGCACAGGAAACAGGGGTGGTGGTGGTTTTTTTCTAGAGAGAACTGCTAGATAGCTTTTTGTTAGACAGCTGAGTTTTTTGCTGTGAGATCCTTTTTGACTTTGGATTAATTTTGCAATTTGTTTAATAAACTTTCCCTTACCCATTGAGTAAGGGCCACGAACTCTACATAGGGGCCTCCTTCATTTTCTCTGACAACACAGACTGGTGAGTTTGGCTGTTGTTTTAATTTCATTCCAAAGTTTCGACCTCAATCTCTGCCTCTGTTTCACAGAGGAGAGCGAGGAGAAGGCTGCTGGTTGTGGTTTTGAGTTTACAGCAATGTGTTTTCCCATAAATAAATAATCAGATAAATGCATGAGTAATCTGGCAAGCAAATATAGAACGAGTAATTAGATAAAATTAAGGTGTTGCACCTCCAGGCTGTTAGAATGGTTGAACATCTCTCCACAGAGTAAGGGTGTCCCGTCAGGAGGGATCATTAGGCCAGGCCCACCACACAGTATCGTGAGTCGAGGCCCTAGAGATTTAACAGCGATTTGCAGCTGGCCCGGCAGTTGGCTCACGACAGTTGCTCCGTGTAATGAATGATAGCGGACTGAGCTGAGAAACAGCGGGGTCGGCTGTAGCGTGTTGGGGCAACCCAAACGCCGGAGTACGAGCGCTGGGAGCTGCTTAAGGAACAGACGTTACAGAACCAGTAAAGAACTGACTTACTGGTAAGGCGCGTCAGTGGAATAGAGGATTTGTGAGCGATGAGGCTCTGGGCTCGTGACATGGATTGAGAGAATCGATGACTGAGTGAAGATCGAGGGAGTTGGCTTCCGGATATAGGCCCAATCCCAATACTCGCACTACACCCTTCTGTGAAGTGCGCTTAGAGGAAGTGTGCAGTAAGGCTTCGAGTGCGTAGTACACAAGTGTGCAAATAATTGCCGAATTGGGACAGTGAGCATTACGTCATCGACCGTGACGCATGCTGGGATGCTGGTCGCTGTTTGTGCTTTTTAAAAAATCTTTATTAACAACTTTCAAACAAACAAACAATTATTTGATTCAATTTAAATTGATTGCTGTCCACATTTATATCTTAGTCTAAAACATTCAGAGCATGAATAAATATCATTAATTGTCTTAAAATGAACTTATTTCACTTGAAAATACATGTTTTCAGAAAAGGCACTTGAGCCATTGCTCCGCCTTCTTCTCAAAATTCCCACGCAGCAATGGATTGTGGGTAATACCCTTCCACGAAGTGCGGATTAAAGGTGCAAAATGGGCGTGGTCAACTTCCGCACTTGGGAATTGGGACCCCTGGCCGGGAACGCGCAATTGAAGGGCACAAGGGTGCAAGTGCGAGTATTGGGATTGGGCCGTAGACGTGGGTGACGACGTGGGAGCTGAAAGTTCAGGAGATGGAATGCTGGGAAATGGAGTCTTAGGAGGTGGAGCTCCTGCTGGCAGAGCGCAGGGAGGTGGAGACCGTGACATTCTGGTCCGAGCGCTTCAATGTCTCACATTGGCTCTAGCAAGTGTTTTTTTTTGTTTTTGTATTTTTAATCAGACTAGTGATTATTAAAAAGGGAGGAGGAAAGTTAAGGAATAATAATAGTTGCAGTGGGTATATAAAATAATTTTAAAAACCTGTAAGTAGTAGCTGACATGTCAATAGCTGTAAAATCAAAACTCCAAAGATTTATGTACTGCATTAAAAAAACTGTCTGCATATTTAAAGGTTCTGATTTACACCACGACAGTTTCTTTTCCCTGTAAATTGTGTTGTACCATTAATATGATCCTGGGCTCTCTGTGAGAGAGCAGATGATTTGTTGCGTCTAAATCTCTTCCATTGGCGTATTTTAGATATGCATCCATGAGAACATTTGTACATTTTTCAACACAAATAACTAAAAATCCTAGGGTATGTGCGTTTTGAGGTCATGAGTTAGTTGTGTGTAATTGAGGAGTGTGTGAGCTTATTTTCCTACTGAACATGGGGAGATGTTCCTTTTTTGTTTTCATTTAAACACCATTAAAGAATAAGGAAAATGGTATAAAGAAGGTCATAATGGAAGAGGGCCTTGAGAGCTCCAGTGGAGAGCTGGTCAAGGTCAAGGTCAAGGTCAAGTTTATTTATAAAGCACGCTTATCGTTGCTCACGCAACCCAAAGTGCTGTACATACACATTCATAATGAACATGCCAACACAATAAAAAAACTAAAAACATAAAACAGCAAGATAAAAGAAGAAAAATAAAAACACACATAAAACAGTTTAATAAAAGATCCATAAAAGAATAAAATTTAACCATCATTAAAAGCCAGGTCAAAGAAATGCGTTTTGAGTTGTGCCTTAAAAGCATCCAAACTCTGAGATGACCTGAGCTGCAGAGGAAGGTTATTCCAAAGCTTTGGACCGGCCACAGAAAATGCTCTATCACCTCGCGTCTTAAGGCGAGCGTTTGGAATTGACAACAAGGACTGGGAACCTGACCTGAGATTCCTGGCAGGAGTGTAAGTTGACAATAAGTCATCAATGTAAGGTGGGGCCAGACCATGAAGAGATTTAAAAACAAAGAGCAATAGTTTGAATTGAATCCTATACTGGACCGGTAACCAGTGGAGGGAAGCAAGCACTGGGGTGATGTGATCACGCTTCCTAGTACCTGTTAAAAGACGAGCTGCTGCATTTTGCACCAATTGCAGACGATTTAGAGACGAGTGGTCAAGGCCATAATAAAGGGAATTGCAGTAGTCCAGCCGACAAGAGACAAACAAATGAATAACCTGTTCAAAGACAGCCATCGGCAAATATTGTTTGACTCTTGCCAGTTGCCTCAGATGATAAAAACCAGACTGGACCACTGCACTTATCTGTCTGTCATATTTAAAGGAACCATCCATAAAGAAGCCAAGGTTTTTCACATAAGGTTTTATAAAATCAGAAAATGGACCAAGGGGACTTACGACGCCCCTTAACTGGTCTCCACAACCAAAAACCACAACCTCGGTCTTCAAGTCATTCAGTTTCATGAAGTTAATTGACATCCACTGTTTAACATCTTCCAAACAGGCCATTAGAGAAGCAGATGAATTTGGAGTTAGTGGTAAATAAATCTGAAGATCATCTGCAAAACAATGAAAAGTAATGTTGTGTTTGGCAAAGATGGAGGCAAGGGGCAAAATATANAGCAACTGCTTAAAGAAAATCTATTACAAAATATGGATCCACGATGCTGGATTATTCACGGTTAATTGTATAATTTATGTTATGATTTATGATTTACCAATTTTATGAACTGTAATGACAAACAAGAATACAAACACACATTACAGGCCTAATGAGAATGGGAAACGCCTAAAAACACAACCACTTCAGGCTTTTACTTTTTCTACAGTCAGATTTGAATAAACTAGTCGTACTGCTGCGTCTCCCGTTTCTACAGAAGTCAATCCCGCAGTGCATCACGGGAATTATGGAGGTGAGGAGACCACGGAGACTACACCGCACCCGTTCTCAAAATCGGGGAAAAGAAGAACGCATTTCAAGACCGCATTCTGAGCATTCTTGGAATTTGGACGGTCTTCGACGCGGCGCTGTGACGTCACTGGTCTTAAAATCCGAACTCATGAGCACGCAACCCCTGGATTTGGACACAGCCATAGAGAGAAAAAAGTGCAGGCCCCAGAATGGAACCCTGGGGAACCCCACTATCAACAGGTGCCACTTGAGATTTAAACTTCCCCAAATGCACAGAAAAAGATCTGTCCTGTAGATAAGACTGAAACCATTTAAGAACGGTTCCCCTTATTCCAACACAAGACTCGAATATCATGATCAATAGTGTCAAATGCAGCAGATAAGTCCAGCAGCATTAAAGCAGCAGAGTTACCAGCATCACTGATCATCAGTAAATCATTAACCACTCGTAAAAGAGCACTTTCAGTGCTATGTCGTGCCTTAAAACCTGACTGAAATTTGTCAGAAATGCAATGCATGGTTAAATAATCCTGCAATTGAGAATGAACCACCTTTTCTAGCACTTTTGACAAAAAGCTAAGTTTGGAAATAGGTCTATAGTTAGTGTGCATGCCACCCCCACCTTGTGCTGATAGTAACAAATGCAAATGGAGAAAGCAGGTTTTCCATGTCTTCTAATCGTCCCTGTGCACTTGGGCTCATGTATAAGAATAGTTTTCCTGACAGAATCTGCACTCATATCTCATGTTTGCACCTGCTTCTCATGGATTCATCTTTGGAGACTAATTTAATGCCATACAAACCGAGTCCCCATGCCTGAGAGAGCTGCTAATCCCCGTGTCATTTAGCCTTGCTATATATAATAATTAGTTTATTAAGGTCCTGTAAATGTCAAGATAAAATCTCGGGGATGACTACTCATATTTGAAAGTGCGTGGGTAGAAAAGCATCACTGTTTTAACTCAGGACCTTTAAGTTCATTTCTAAACTAGATCTCTGTTTTGAATGTCACTTTTTTGCTGTGCCCTGCTGTTTCTCAGTGAGCGTCCCTGACTCCAGGCTAATTCATGCTGAGTTTTGGACGTGGGTGAGGTGGGGTTGGGGTGGGGGCACTGGGGTGTGACGATCTCCTCCAACCCACCTGAGGGAGGAGGACAAAGAGCTGGTATGAAGGTGGACCCAGCAGATCACTGGTGAATATGAACGCTCAGAGTTTTCTGTCCTTCTGCAGTAAAACAAGCTGAAGAGAAGTCATGATTCACTTCAGAGGAAGGTCTGATTCACTGAGCTGGACCAGTCGGACGCTTAATTACAATAAATGAATGTTTGAGGTTTTACAGCTTCGTAATTTTCAACAACACAAAATAAAAGTTTTTAATAGTGATGCGTTCAGTGGCCCGTAAATCCAGCGTTCCTTTAAAGACTTTTGGATAAATGATTACAGTTAAAATGTCAAAAGATTTAGGTTCTAATAATTTATTAGCACATGTTTAATGTTTGCCACCCTGAGCTGTTAGTATATGCGGTGTCACACTTACAGACTGGCATTTGCATTTTTAATTTCCATTTAACATGCTCAGGTGAACTCTAGTTAATCTGCCAGCCGCAACAGGACAGATATGCAGCTCTGGAGAATGTTTGCTTCATCATATCAGCCTCTTAACCATTCATTTAAAATTAGGCTCATAATCTGTGCTTGCACACTTCAGCATCAAAAGGTTTCATTGTTTTGTGAAGCGTTGATGGCTTATTGACATGATTAGAACTGTTGTGGAACTTTATGTAATGGTTGGTTTGGGTTTTTCCTTAACAAGACATCTAAAGGGCTCCTATGTTTTGCATCTGCATCTGCAGGGTCAATTATGTTAGTTTCCTGGTCTTGAATTGAATTTTTTATCTATTTTCAGCAACAAGAACAGGTTGTGTGTCTCTCTTTCTTTGGAAGTGCTTGCAGTATGTCAACAAGTCTTCTAAATGGTTGATCCTGGTTTAAAGTTGGTGACAGTTTGTGGTCTAATTAGCAGTTGACCCCTGAGTTAAAGGCATAAATCACTGTAAATCACAATGGGTGGCAAACAATGAAGGGAGCATCTCCATCCACCATACTTGTTATGGGGTTTGAGATTCATTTCACTTTTTTTCCAAGTAGGGTCATAGTGACTTCACAGTTGTAAAGGGATTGTGTCTGAGCATCCTCAAATTGAAGTTTCTATTTTCCTGTCTTCTGAAATCCGTAAAACAGCAATCCGATGGCTGGATTTCACTCCGGGAAATTGCTTCCACACCATCAGAGGTTCGTTTTGTACTTAAAAGTGGGCAGAGGAGGCACAGGAAGTTAAAGCTTCATTAAATGACGGTTTTGTAATTTCACAGCCAACAGCCAGCCTCAGCCTCTGCCTTTGTTTAATAGCATCTTCTCAGCATCACCCCCACACCCAACCTCCCCGTTTCTCTGCCTTTGAAAGCAACAGACTCTATTAGCTGTGATTGGTTACACATCACAGCCATGAAATGAACCTCGCTAAAAGAAACGTCTAAATCTAAACAACTCATTTTAGCTGCAATCGTGGGATTTGACACTAAAACCTAATCTGATGGTGTCATCAGTGCTGGGTGGAAACCAGCTAGCCAACTTTGGGTTGATTTGGTGCCAGGAAGCTAGGAAGAAATCACACCAGAAGAGCAGGAATTAGACTAAGTGCTGTTTGCTAAATCTTACAGTCGTCTTGTGTGGATTGTTTAAACTGTTGTTGAATTGTTTAAGAAACGCCACTTTGTCAGAGAGCAGCTGACGGCTGGGATGGATTCTGTCAAGCTGCTAAAATGTTTTCCGTATGCAGTACCGCGGGAAGTAGGGGTGCTGGAGGGGCTGCAGCACCCCCTGCTGGTGACCTCAAATATTTATTTACCACTATGGCAAAAAAGCGGATTTTAGACTTTTTTGGGAAGCCTCGAGAAAACAAAAGGAGATGCAGCAACAGTGAGTTCTGGGGTATATTGTCATGTATCCGGTCCAAGATAGTGCATTGACAGTTTATTTGCAGTTTATTTTGTGCTTTTTATTGTATTTCAGAGACTTTTTAACACCAACAAACTTGTCCCTCATTCTCCTCCACCTCTTCGTGCACTCACCACCTCTCAACCCACGTTTACCGTCATTTCCGTCCACGAATAAAACGCTTGTTGCATATCTTTATAGTCCTCCAGCCACGGGACCACACTGTTCATGTCACACTGTGAGAACTCCAGAAAGGTGCCACACTGAACGGCGCAACCTTTCACTGAGCCAGACTGCACGACGTCTCGCTCCAAGAGGATATGCTATATGTCACGAGCGCACCCCCCAAAAAGCATACGTTACAGATAAGCAATACAACGCTAAAAAGAGAAAAAAGCGCCACAGTAAACACTTTTTAGTGCCAGCTCATGACCTAGCTCATCTTCCTCAAAGAGGAAGAATTGATCCGCTTTGGCCTCAGACTCCAGCTGCGCGTCTCCTTTTCCCGTCTTCCAGCTAAACAGCTGATCTGTCTGCTGGACATCCATCCTTCTCATCCTCCTTTATCCATAAAAAACACTAAACTACAGAGAATTAACTATCTATCTGCCACAGATCGCTCCAATATCTAAAGTTTTGCAGTAAATGTCTGTCTCGGTTTACTCCGCTCCGTGACAGCGCATCAGCGCACCTTTTGACACCTGCTGTCAGATCACGCAGCAGCATCCTCTGTCCCTCAGCAACAAATCGCTACTGAACCCATTCTTAGTTTAATTATTTTAGTATAACTCAGGTTTTATTTGGGCTATTAATAAAAATAAAAACTGGTGTGTAGTTTATAATCCGCATTTTAAACATACCGTAAGTTGAAACCAAAGACTGTATATATAAGATTTGAAACGGAAACTCAGAGAGGCGGAGTCTTGCTGCTGCGGCGTCCCAAAGGTGTGTTTTCATTGGTCAACTGCAGACAGGAGTCGTAGGTTTTCGAGCAGTGCTGAAGAGTTGGAGTGTGTCTTCTTTCTAATAATGAGACTCGTATCAATGCATATACTACACGTAGGCTATGATTCACCTGTACATAACGAGTTGAGCGCAGCTGAGCTTTTTTTTTTTTTCAGCACCCCCTGCTGAAAATATGTTCCCGCGGCTATGTCCGTATGTTGTGTGTGGAGCCAACAGGAACGAGATCATATTACAGAAAAATGTGTGTTTAGATTTAGGGGAAATAAAAAGAAATTCCAACACGAAGCGGCATTAAAATAAATCTATGAATCTGTGCAAATGTTTGATCACACCTAGAAGGTAAAATGAACGTGTCTAACATTCAACAAACTAGAGAACTAGTTTTATTCTAAATAAACAAATACATCAAGAAGGTTTGACGTCTCCATGAGCCCTCTAAATTCTATCCCTGTACCTAATTGTGAAATATGATCGGTCTCTGTGACTTTCACATGCAGACTAAATGTGAAAATAGTCTTCTACCCCTATTTCCTGCATTAGCCGTCAGTAGAAATGACACGGGAAAATGCTCAGATTTAAAAAGCCACAGTTGCACGTCATAATGTCACAGTAGCATCTATGGACTCCCCATTTTGCCTCTTGACAGAGGAGGCTGTCATGGTCCAGGAGAGAGTAGAGCATGTCTCGGCCAAGGGGCAATCTCCAGTTGCCAAAAGTGAAGTCAACATGGAAATTGCAGTTTTCCCCTCATCCACTAGGGGCTGGCACCAGAAAGGAGCAAGTTCCCATTGACTCTCATGTTAAAAATGCCAACGTCACAGCAGAAATGAACATGTTTACAGCCTGGTTCAAAAAACATTTTAGTTTAATAGATCAAGTTGACAGTCATGACAACTCTGAGGGGACTGAATTTCTTTGTAACTCATTCGTTTGGATGTAATTAAACCGTATTATGAATAATTAGGGGCGTGTCCTTTTGATTGACAAGTGTCCAATGAGTCGTCAGCGCTATAGCGGCTAGCCACCTACTTCCACCAGGGAAGGCCTCACGTTAAAAGCAGGGCTGCCAACACTCACACATTGAGCGTGAGACACACACATCTGACCCCCTTCACACGCTCTCACGCCACCTTTCCATTTTCTCACGCTGAAAAAGCACCAGGGTGAGGTTAGTTGGACAGTGGTTATTCAACATTACTCCATGGTTCACTACGGTCAGCGATGAGTTTTCAAGCCGTGCGCTGCGCCACAGAGAGACGGCTGTGTTCCGAGGACTCGCTGATGAAAGCGGTGGTCCGCTTAGGGACCGTCAACAATTTCTAGTCATTTGAGAACGCATACAAAAAGTCAAAAGCTTCCAGCTTCATTAAGTTATTCAAAATCAATCCTCAGTTCTATTCCTGAACTAGACCAATGAGACATAACAGTTTTTATCATATTTGAACCAATCTGATCTTTTTTTAATTAAAATTTTCATAAAAATTAAGATTTTTTTCTTCAAAATCAAATTGATAAAAAAATACTCAAAACCGATTCCCAATTGTGTTACTAAGGTAGTCCAATGAGACACAACAGTTTTTATCATATTTCATAAATTTTTTTTTCTATTAAGATTTTTATAAAATATATATACATATATTTTTTTTTCTTCAAAAGCTTCTAGGTAAATTGATTTAAAAATACTGAAAACCAATTCCCAGAGGTGGCAGCTTGGAACTACCAAGCAATAAAGACACAAATTCCTCTTTCGAACAGGATTCCTTTGGAGTGGGAGGAATAGACTGGGAATTGATTTGGGGTCATTGTTTGAAGCTATTGAAGATAAATTAGTTATTTGAAAATAACTGACTCAATGAACATCTTTAGTGCGTTCATCCCATGTCTATCTTCTGATTGCATCGCTTTTTTTAACACAGACAAGAGCTGTAGGCCTATTACCTTCTTTTGACTGACGTTTCAACCACCACTGTAGTCATCCGCAGATGAGGGTGACTACAGTGGTGGTCGAAACGTCAGTAAAAGAAGGTAATTCAGCTCTTTTCTGTGTGAAAAATAAGTGTCTCAATGAAATTTGTTAAAAACTGCTGTGTCTCATTGGTCTAATAAATGAACAACTGACAATTGATTTTGAGTCATTTGATCACAAAACCTGGATGCTATTAAAGCAATACACAGAAATTGCCATTAAAATATTAATAAAAATAATCTCTTTCAGTTAAACATGTTAAAAACTGTGGTGTCTCATTAATCTAGCTTAGTAACAAAACTGTGAATTAATTTTGAGTAATTTGTTAATTTACCTGGAAGCTTTTGAAGAAAATTACTTAATTTTCTATGAAAATCTTAATAAAAAAAGATCAAATTGCATAATATGTTAAAAACTGCTGTCTCATTGGTGTAGCTTAGTAACACCATTGGAAATTGGGTTTGAGGATTTTGATAAATTTATCTGCAGCTGTTGAAAAAACAAATTATTTTTCATTTAATTACTTATATAAAAAGATCAGATTGTATGAAATATGTTTTAAACTGATGTGTCTCATTGGTCTAATTTAGGAACACAGCTGATAATTGATTTTGAATAATTTAATCAATTAAGCTGGAAGCTTTAGATTTTTTGTATGCGTTCTCAAATGACTAGACAGGCAAAGCCCGGTGGTAGACAAGCCCACAGACGACCCACGGTGTTTTTGAAAGTTTAAAAGTATGACTAGTATGTGGTGTTATAAACCATTTATTAACAATATTTATTTGTCTTACAAAAAGGCACAATCTTGAAATATGGTTTTACCAAACACAAAAAAATACAATTCAATCATGGAAAATACACCTGACCTCTCACCCTGTTCACTTATCCATCATAAGATGTTGCTATTGTGCTTTTGCATCATCAGATGCTGTTAAAGTCAGACTTGCAGGTTAAAGACTCATATTCATTTTAAAGGTGTGCTTCACTGAACAAACATTTTTTATGATTATTTCTGATTATAATCGATCACTCTGAGTTTTTCATGCAGGCTGAAGATGAAAATAGTCTCCTACACCTATCTCCTGCATTAACAAGGGCTACAGCTATTTAATATTTTAGTATTCTAATATTCTATCTAATCCTCTGTCAATCAAATATTCTATTTGACGACCTTTCAAAACAGAGGAAAAAAATTCTGAGTTTGAGTTTCAAAATCAAACTTCAAGTAGAAATGTTACTAATTTCTACTAGTAACAATGCGTCATATTTTTCTAAATATAAACAGATTGGCAATAATTCAACCTAAAATTATATTCAAAGATAGATATGTTAGTAAATTACATGCTATAATGGCCTGCCGTATATGCAGCGTCACACTGAGCCACAGTAATGACTCCAGGTATTAGCTGCTTCCCTGCTCCACACCGCTGCAGCTGCTGCAGCCATCTACATAAACAGGATGATGGTGATTTTTGTTTCAGTTGTAGAGTTTATTTAGTCTTAGTTTAACGTGAACACGATTAACGTGTTTTTTTCCGGTCCATACATGACGTTAAAGTTAGCGTGCGTGCTACGTATTAGCTTTGTCTATGGTATTAGCATTAGCCTACCTGGTCGTGGATTCGGCTGGCTGAAGCGGATTCCTGTTCAAGGATAAAATTGTGCTGTTATGGTAAGACAACTCCGTTTAACAGTGGAGACACTCGACCGTGTTTTCTCTTCTTCTGAGTTTAAAATGGTTCCAAACTTTGGACCACCTTTGCCTTTTGCCTTTATCGTTTTCTCCATTGTCCTCCATGCTGTCGCAATCACCGGTGATATCCAACGTTGTGCTCCAGTAAAATGTGTCCGTGTAAATTAGAGTCCGGCTGCTTTACGCATTTAACAACGCCTCGAATCAGTAAATAATAATTTACTTGATTTGAGGAATTTTTTTAATAGAAACATTCGAGTATTAGTTTCAGCGCTAAATTTAACATTTTAAATGTTAGTTTGGTGCATTAAAAAACCTTTAAAATAAATAAGTAAGTGACGCTTAGCCTGGCGGGGGGGGGCACGCAAAGCCTGGCGGCCCGCCAGGCTAAAATAGCGCTGGGGGAACACAGCGAGTCCTCGGAACACAGCTGACCACCGTCTCTCTGTGGCGCAGCGCACGATATGAAAACCCTCTACTGACTGTAGTGAACCAGGAGTGAATGTCTGTCGAATAACCAACGTCCAACTAACTTCACCGCGGTTATGGAGCCCCCAACCCCCCCACCCCCGACAGCGGAGGGAGGCGAGACGAGCCCCCCCGAGGGTAGCAGAGTGGCTCAGCTGTGGTTCTCTGGCTGAAATAACCGCTGAACTCCATTAGCTTTCGTTAGCTCAGTTAGCTCCTAGCTGCATCATCTCAGAGTTTGTTGGGTGTAATCATCTGTCCCCGCCCTCACAGCCCCGTTCTCAGCTCCACTTTTGTATTTTCCGGAAGTGACGAGACGTGTGACTCGGCCAAATGGCGGTGGTGGGAGCTGCCCACTAGTCTTCAATTCAGCTCTTCCAAAACCTACTGGTGATGGGTTTGCCCATTTTATATTTACAGTCATTGGTCTCGGCTAGTAGAAGCTAACCGTTAGCATTAGCAGCTCCACCACATGGCAGAACTCCTTCAGGCTTGATGAAACATCAATGTTCCAAAGCAGAGTCAGTGGTAGAGTCGTGTTGCTGTTAGCCAATCAGAGGAGAGATGTCCACATATCAGGAAATAAGACTCCAGATCCCACAGACATATATACATAGATGCATCGTGGACTGGTGCTGCCTATGGGAGCTGCCGTAGTGGCCGGCCGCCATCTTAAATGGGTTTCCATTCACTCCCAGTGCATTCATTTCTACTGAGGAAGGTGCTTACCCAGCTAAAAAACACATTTTATCAAACTTTTTCACAAAATCAGACACATGATATGGCATGATAATGAAAATACAAATATAATTGAACAAAAATTAAAATAGAAAATCCCATCAGGTAGGCTATAAAAGTCAATAGTAATCCCACGTGATCTGTTTTCAATAAGACGCCGGTTGTTGCAACTGTAGGCTGCACAAAAATGAGCATAGTTGCTCACTCTGCGTTGACTATGGACAGTGAGGTGACCCATCCAATATGTCCGCGACGCTGTTACGCTCTCTGGCGCCCAATGGGGTGTCTACGTATTTATGTCTATGCCAGATCCTGCCATGTGTTCAGCTCAGCTCTGATCTGGCTCACTTCTAGTTTCTGAAACAGGAGCGCCAGAGCTTTTCTCCCACAGAGATCGACTCACAAGGCATTCGTTTATACTAGAGACCTGCACATGTGTTGAAAAAACAAGTGAACTTTAAGAGAAACTCCAAGGATAGCAGCTTTCAGCACTAAAATAGCGGATGTCCGCACAGAAGACTAAAAGAACTTTCTTAGATGTTTTCGGGAAACCTTCCTTAAACCACGAGCAGAGTCAGACGCAAACTAAGCTGATGTTTGAGAAACCAAATGTTCCAGGAGAACATCAGGAGGAATCCCTTTGCTACTTTAAAAACGTATGAGTGGATCTCACAAGACAACTTAAGAAGCATAAATAATTAACAGATCTGGCATTCCTTTAAGGAAGACATATCACCTGCCACCTTTCATAGAGTTATTGTATTAAAAAATAATGGTGTTGAGCTATTTATGGCAAGAGCTGAAAATAAAGTTTTTCACACTCTTATGCAATAATGAAAGATCTCATGCAATCTTTTAATCCTTAGAGGATGTGTTGTGAGTGACTCTCAGCTGCTACCACACCAACACTTAGCTCACTAGCTGGGAAACTGACTGAATTAAAGCTATTTGAGTTTGTTAAGGTGGATCAGCCGTGGCGGCCCGTTGGATGGGGTTGTTTCTAAAAGCTACTAAGTTGGAGATGAACCTTCAATAATTACCTTGTGTGACAGTTTAACGAAGACCCACCTGAACCGAGGCTGCATGTTACACCTTTGTGATATTCGAGGCATGTATGGGCTGCTGAGGGCGGAGCGCGTGGGAGATCTACTGATGATTTAGTGCAAGCAGTCGTAGTTGTTGAGGAGCGGAAATGTTTTCCTAAAGCTCAAAGCACTTAACAGAAGTGAGTTTCATCCACAAACACACACTTTCTCATTCTCTCTCTCTCTCTCTCACACACACACACACACACACACACCAAGGACTCACTCAGCCACACCTGATTTTTCCAGCTGCTGGAGTGCACCGATAATGAAGTGCAGACTGAAAAGCATTTGCTGCGAGAACCTGGTAATTATATGCACTCAAACCTACTGTACATTTACAATCTCGTGCTGTAAATGTTGTGTGTAGCATTTTTAGCTGTGCAGTAATGCAGCAGCACTTCACAGCATGTCCAGACTCAACACAACAACACTAACAGTGATGACAAATATACCTGCATGGAGGGGTGTTTAACTTTTCCACTGGAGGTATCTTTTAAGGCCATAGCATCCTTCTGCCAACGGAACTTATCTCCCAGGTGTTTCCGTTTGTAATCAAAGAGAACTGTGCTAATGTTCTTATAGAGCTCCTGAGGAGAAAATCCATAAACGCTAATGCCTACGAGTGAGTTTTAGTGCAGCAAATGTGTTTTTATCTGTGTGGATTTTTGATGAATTGAATACAACTTAATTAGGAAGGTTGTTTATATGTATGAGGTTCAGTTAGTTTAGATTTTTCCCTGTTCATCTACCACTCTGTTTTGTCTTGTTTCCTGGTTTCCTCACCCTTAGCCTTTTTTATTACAGTTTTTCTCAGTAGCTAAAACACTAAACCCTGTTGTCTGAACCAAAGGCTCAGTTGCTTGAACCCACTGATTGAATCAATCACTCTTTTGGTAAAACCATCAGCACGTTTCACCTGTTTAGACACCACTTGCCAACACATTTTCATTGTGATGCACCTGTGCTGCATAATGGTGAGCACAGGTGACAAACGTCAATCACAAGTAAAGCACTGGTGTCACCACTTGAACTAAAAATGGATCACACTTGTGGCTAATGATGTGAGGGAACATACACAGTGCTTCATCCAGATGTATTCATGAGGTCTTTCCACTGCATCCAGTTGAAAACCCCTCTGTAGAAATAGATCTAGTTTAGTAAGTGATACAGAAAAAGTGATTTAGGCCACTACAGTCTATCACTACGTAATCAACACTGAATGTGTCTGGATAATATGCCAACCTGTACGTACTGGAATCTTTGCTCTTTGCACTTACAGTAGTATTTGTATATATTTATACTTTATTTTTAGTATATGGGCTTACTGTACACAAGTGTCAAATGCACAAGATATCTGTTTTGTCTTTTTGTACCAGTGCTAAATGCAGTTATTTTTGTTTTGCAACATGCATTTCACCTACAGTGAACAATAAACATTTATTTCTGCAGCTTCATGTCCTGAGCATTGTGTTTTCTATTTTTCTACGTAGTGTTTAGTGACTGTTCAGTAGTGACTGTCATTTTGATTGACTCGGGGCACGATTGGACAACATAGTTCAGTTTTGAGCACCGATTGAACTGTTTTGAGGTGAAAGTTTGGTTTTGCAAGAAGAGTCTGAGGTTTTGGGGATTTAGCTTGAAAATTGGGTTTTGTGTTCACAAGTTAGAGAAAGGGAGAGCAGCTTTCAAGAAATGTGTCTTAGCAATCGAGAAAAACTGTAAACTGTTTTGAGTTCACCTGCCTCATGACTATTCACCTGCACCCTGGGTCCAACACCTACCAAACGAGACATGATCAGGAGATCACATAGCAGCAAATCATATAGTTGGGTATCCAGATGTGGTGAAGACAACCTGCTGAAGTTCAAACTAAGCATCTTGTTGGTACTGAATGAGCTGGAGTATTATAGGAACTGCTGGTCTTCTGGGATTTACACCCACAACCATCTCAAGGGTTTACAGAGAATTATCAGAAAAAGAGAATATATTCAGTGGCAGTTGTGTGGGTGAAAACGCCTTGTGAGTTTTAGTGGAAAACAGACAGACTGGTCTGCAGAGCACCAGCTCTGAACCACAGCGTGTTGAACCTTGAAGCAGCTGGACTCCATCAGCAAAAGACCACACCTGGTGTTACTCCTGTCTTGTTGGAAACTGAGGCTACAATTCTCCACAACTGGACCATAAGATACTGGAAAAGGTGGAGTCTCGATTTTCAGCTGCAAGATTCAGATGGTCAGGTCAGAACTCATCAATGTCAGCCAATGAGAGCTTGTTGCTTGTTGGAGTCTAAAGATGGACACAGCAGGGTCAAAGGTTACAGAAAGAAAAAGAACTTAAATGATTCCTCAAGAAGCTGCAGAGCTTAAAGCAGCTCTCCAGAGTATTTCTTTTATCTAGTGGCTGACAACCATATCACATCAAGAGTCGTTCGATTCGGTTATTTAAGATGGCGACTGCACGTTTCGTGTTTATGAATGTGCTTCTGTAGCCGACAAACAGAGCTAAACACGTTGTTTTACAATTATTATTCTCATGTCATGTTGTGTTTTCATATGTATTTATGAAAAGTGAAAAGTTCATCAACTCTGCATCAGCCGAGGTGCTTCCTTAAATTTGAAGCACGTAAGCGGTAGTCTAACGCTATTGGTTAGTTCTGACCAGCACTCAGTTTCCTATTGCACGGAGCTCTACGGGGCAGGGGGCGGGCTTAGCAAAAAAATAAAAAAGACGTATTGCTTACATTATATCACACTACATGATAAGACGATCACTTTTACCCAGCAAACAAGATAGCGCTAAACACCAGTCTCCGTTTTCTAGGTCCAAATGTCTTTTGTTGTTTGTGACTAAAGTTGAAGTAGCAGCAGCCTGTGTAAATAAAACTGTATAGTCTCTGTAGTAAAAACTGTCTTCTGCAATTCGTATCTGTCCTGTGTAGTTTTTGGGCAGGAGATATGTTCAACAAGTCATAGTTTAAAAAATTTTTAATTAAAGTGTTGTCCATCCATTCCATCCATCCCTTTTCATCCGCTTATACGGAGTCGCAGCAGCTTAAGGAGGGAGGCCCAGACCTCCCTCTCCCCAGCCACTTGGGCCAGCTCCTCCGGGGGAATCCCAAGGCGTTCCCTGGCCAGCCGAGAGGTATAGTCCCTCCAGCGTGTCCTGGGTCTTCCTTTAGGTCTCCTCCCGGTTGGACGTGCCCGGAAAACCTCACCAGGGAGGCGTCCAGGAGGCATCCTAATCAGATGCCCGAGCCACCTCAACTGGCTCCTCTCGATGTGGAGGAGCAGCGGGTCCCGGATGACCGAGCTTCTCACCCTATCTCTAAGGTATTGTGTTTTTAATAAATCTTTTATTTGTCAAGATTGTATAATAAAAGCAGTAGTTAATGGTTAAGTACCTAGTAGTTACTGATTAGTTCCTCAGGTACTCGGGAGGAGGCTTCACTTTCCATCGTCTCTGGAGACAGACGGATGCCGACGACAGATGAAGTGACAGAAAAGTGAAATCAAGATGATACAGGGATGTTAAATCACTGTGACATTGCAAATTATCTGCATCCTTCATGAAGTTTACAAAACAGAGTCTACAGGCACTACATTCATCTAGGATTTATTCTTTATTGCTTTCATAGATAACTATCTATTAGTCCCTGAATAAGACTGCTGGGTGTTTACTAGTAACTACTGGTTAACTACCTATTCTTCCCTGCTTCATTACTCATTACCCCCTAAGTCGTTCCCTAGTAATGAAGCACTATTTTGCATTCCTTATTGTAAAGTGTTACCTATTAATTTCCGGACATAGGACCACCCATTTCTCTAATTTCTGTAATCTGAGGCAAAAAAGGCGGTTCCCACCACCGCCATTTTGGCCGTGTCACACGTCTCGTCAAACCCAGACAATCCATAAATGTTCAGAGAGTAGAAATAGTGGAACATCTATTAACCTGAGGCTAAGGCCTTCACTGGAGCTAGCCGCTTAGGCTAGCTCTGACGCTCATGCTACCTGTCAATCAAATCTAATTATTCATGATTTCAAGCATTTAGTTACACCTGAACAAAAGAGTTATAAACCCCCCACCCCCCCACCCCACCCCAGAGTTATCATGACTGTAATCTAGACGTGTTAAACCTAAAATGTTTTTTTAACCAGGCTGTAAACATCTTTTGAGCGTTTATTCTGTGTTTTTTCTAAATACTATCACTTTTTTTTCTTTCTTTTTACACAAACAGGAGTTGTTTTTTTTTACCTTCTTATTTCGCTGACGTTTCGATCGCAGCTGCGATCATCCTCAGAGCTACATCGCCATCTTGGCGACGTCACTTCCTTCTCCGTTTATCTGCGGGCAGCAGAGGACGGTGTCGCCCTCTGCTGCCCGCGCCCTCCTTGCCGATGACACTGTCCCATGCGTGATCCAGTGTGTAAACCCCTTCATCTCTGTTCATGGTTGCGTGTCCACGTCTCCTTATTTCAATCGCTTCCTTGATCCATCTTTTGTATTTTTGTTGTTCTGTGTTTATGATCCTTGTTTTGTCCCAGTCCATTATATGATTTTCTCTTGTGCAGTGATCTGTTACGGCTGATTTTTTTATTGTACTTTCTGCTTCCTGTTTTGCTGCTCTTGTGTGTCTTTTTCTCGTCTCCTTCTCACACTCCTTTCTGTGTTCAATTGTTCGTGTGTTGAGTTGGCGTCCAGTCTCTCCTATGTATGTTTTGTTGCATAATTTGCATGGAATTTCGTATATGACTCCACATTTATTTCCTGTTAGTATCTTGTCTTTTGGGTGTACTAGTCTTTTTCTAACCGTTGTGTATGGTTTTGTTGGTGTGTTAATGTTATGTTTTTTCATCGCTGCTGTTATTTTTTCTGTTATGCCTTTGATGTATGGAAGGGTTATCACTGGTTTTGGTTCTTGTTTTTCTGGATTTTTTATTCTTTGTTTCGGTTGTTCTTGTCTTTCTGTTGTTATTTGTTGTTTACCTTTGTTTATTGGACTGGGACAAAACAAAGATCATAAACACAGAACAACAAAAATACAAAAGATGGATCAAGGAAGCGATTGAAATAAGGAGACGTGGACACGCAACCATGAACAGAGATGAAGGGGTTTATACACTGGATCACGCATGGGACAGTGTCATCGGCAAGGAGGGCGCGGGCAGCAGAGGGCGACACCGTCCTCTGCTGCCCGCAGATAAACGGAGAAGGAAGTGACGTTGCCAAGATGGCGATGTAGCTCTGAGGATGATCGCAGCTGCGATTGAAACGTCAGCGAAATAAGAAGGTAAAAAAACAACTCCTGTTTGTGTAAAAAGAAAGAAAGAAAAAAGTGATAGGCTGTAAACATGTTTATTTCTGCTGTGAACTTGGTATTTTTAACATGGGAGTCAATGAGAATTTGCTCACTTCTGGTGCCAGCCCCTAGTGGATCAGGGTGGAACTGCAATTTCTGGCACTTCTGTGTTGGGAGCATTTTTGGTTTGTGAGGTGCTCCCTTGGTGGAAGCCAGTAACCATGGTCTGCTAAGAAAATGGTGGTTACTTCCCCTGACTGAGTTTAAAAGTTATTTTTTAGTCTGGTTTGTTTTGTTTTGTTTTGTTTTTTTTTTTTGGGGGGGGGGGGGGGGGGGTATTTTATTGACCTCAGGTTTTCTTGTGTTTTGTCTTTTTAATTCTTCTTAAACAGTAACTTTGATATTTTTCAGTGGATGTTCAAGGTTACGTTGGATAAGCGAAGCTGATAAAAGATCTTTTTGTTTGTCTCCATTTAAGGATGTGAAGCAAAACGATTAAAGTCCTTCAAAAGTTCCGCTCGTACCTCCATGGAAGGACGTTCTGCGTTAAATCGGGGGACGCATTTTCCTCCTGGGAGGACCTTCGCTGGGGGGTCCCACAGGGCTCGATTCTTGGCCCTCTTCTTTTTTCTATTTATTTGCTGCCCCTTGGCCCAATCCTCCGTAAACATGGCATTCAATTTCACTTATATGCAGATGACTGCCAGATTTATACCTCGTTTCGGCAGGGGGATGGTCTTGACATCATGTCCCTTGAGTCCTGTCTCAACGAGGTCAAGTCTAGGATAGCGGCAAATTTCCTACATCTTAATGAGGGTAAAACAGAGCTGATTATTTTCGGCCCAAACAGCAGGCAGGCTATGAGTTCCAAAGTTGATCTGGGCCCTCTCTCCCCCTTTTTGAAGCAAGTGGTCACTAGCTTGGGGGTGAGAATTGACTCTGGCCTTAAGTTTGACGCTTACATCAACTCTGTGATTCGATTAATCTGCGACGCCTTTCTAAAATTAAACCTATGCTGTCGAGAGTCCACCTGGAGCAGGTACTCCATGCTTTTGTAACCTCTAGGCTGGATTATTGTAACTCCCTTTATGCTGGGCTCAGTCAGTCATCGCTTCGTCGGCTCCAGATTGTACAGAACAGCGCCGCCAGGTTTCTGACCGGGGCCAGGAAATGGGACCATATCAGTCCAGTTCTGGCCTCCCTACATTGGCTTCCGGTCTTTTATCGGGCACGTTTTAAACTCTTGGTGTTTGTTTTCCGCTTCTTTCAGGGAGGTCTCCCTTCTTATTTGTCCGCACTTCTGAGGAGACACGTGCCAACATGCTCTTTGCGCTCCTCTGATCAGTGCCTGCTTGTGGTCCCCCGCACTAGGTGTCGGGCTCGTGGTGATCGGGCTTTCTCTGTTTTAGCGCCATCTCTCTGGAATCAGCTACCACCGTCAGTTAGACTTTCTACATCCCTGCAGGTTTTTAAGTCGACTGAAAACACATTATCGTCTAGCGTTTCCAGACCTTGCCTGAAGGCTGATTGTTTTTATGTGTTTTATGCATTATGTATTTGCATGTATTATGCATTTTTATAGTCTTTTATTGTCGTTTACTGTTTTAATTTTTTATCATGTTTTTATGTTGTTCTTCAGCGCCTTGGCCTCCCGTGATGGGAGTGGAAGGTGCTTTATAAATAAACTTTTGATTGATTGATTGATTGAAAAGGGGGAGATTCTTTTCTATTCCCACTGTAGCCAGTGGCACCCCCAAGGGGTGGCCAGTTCTGGCCCCCCAGGGAAGACCAGTGTTAATAAATCATATTAATGTTCACTCAAACCATAAATTCATCTTATTTAGTCAAGACCCAATTAAAAATTCTGCAACTAATGAGTAAATAAATAATCTGAATAAAAAACATGTACATATATTTCTGCTGTTCATCATTTAAAAAAAGTTTTTATCTCCATATTTTTTGTGAAGACAGGAACAGGTGAATTAAACTAAAAACAATAAAAATTTAAAATAAATTTTGAAATAACATTTCAAATAACTGAAATGTATTTTTCTGAAATTTTTGTGTTTCTCAGTAGGGGGCGGCAACGCCCCTTACTGCCTGCAAATAAACAGCGGAAGTGACGCCGTCAAGTCGGCGTGACTCTGAAGATGGCGACAGTAGTCGCCGAAACCGTCAGTAATTAAAGGTAAATGTAACATCATTATACTGTGTTAAAACAAGAAAATCCAATGGAGATGAAAAACGAACACAGGAAGAACATAACAAGAAGTTGTGTTTCTCACATTTGAGTTTTGGATATATTGTTTTGGAATAAAGAAGCAATGCACAGGCTAAACTCTCCCAGAGTTACCACAGGGACCAATTTGGTGTGCCACCCCAAAGATTTCTTTGGCCCCGTCTCAAAATATTCTGGGGGCGCCCCTGACTGTAGCTTGGCAGTAGGAGGTCCAAAGATCTTTCCTCCGACAGTGAATGGATGGATGCATAGTTGGTGCCGTGATGTTGGGGTTATTGTTCAGCATTTTTATTTTGCTCTTTATTTATTTTCCTTGTTAATTTTCTGTCTTTTGAATAATTTCAGTTTTGGTTGTTTTTGTCTTTGTTTATGTAATTTAGACCTCCAGTGTTACCTTCTCCCAGCTGCCCTCACTCAATAGTCCTTTGTGTCTCAGTCATTGTCAGATCCTCGGTTCCCTTCATTCATTCACAAGCCCAGTTTCTTCAGTCTGTTTTATTCTCGGTTGGTTCTTTAGCATTTCTGAAGTTTCTTCTCGAGTATTTTGTGTTACATTATTTTCTTTATACATTGTGCTTCTGTGTGTTCTCGTATGGTTGACACTATCAACACAAGTTGCTACAAGCCAGGCTGTAAATTGCTCTACTGTATTTGCTCTGTTAAAATAAAAAGTGATTAATTACCAGCTCCCGCAGCACCTGCTACTTCAGCTTTCAGGCTTGTGAGTTACTGAATTGGTTGGATTGAATTAAAACCAAAACAACCCCCCCTCCCATCAAGAAATTGGCAATCCCTCAACACATTGTCAGGCTTAATGGAGCGACTGAAAAGAAACCGAACTGGTCGAATCAACAGATTCAGCTCACACCTTCAAGGCAAACTGGCATCCTCTGTGCTCCTTTATTTAAATATGGAACAACCCAGTTAGACCATGCAGCTGGTGGAAATGTGCCTCCAGGTTATTCTTCCTAATTTGTGACCAGATGTATTGAAGGGAATGGGTAGCGCCTCCCATTTTGTCAGAAATCTTCTGAAATTTTTATTCATTTTGCATGATGACATCATTATTGTTGTGTCAGTTAAAAGTCGGAGCAGATACAAGAATTTACTGCATTTTCGTGTCATTTTGAAAGATTAAAACCAAACAACACTGAAGGAGTTGTGTTGCTGAAGCAAAACAGCAGATGGATTTTATTCAAGCGGTCCCGTTGACTCTAAAAGCTGCACACGTTCATCTATTAACACTCATTCATGCAGCTCTTTTTATTCAGTGCATTTAGGACGTCTTTCAGGCACACGCCAGTGAACAGAAGCTGGGAATAAAATCATCCTCTTCCACTCCAGAGTCACAGCCATGGAAACCCCCACCGCGGCGCCCCACCTCCACCAACACTGAGCCCTTTCCCTGTTGTGTACTTTGGTTGAGTGGGATGTTGGGCTGGATTAAATGAATATTTTCAGATGAATTAGGAAAAAGGCGGTTCTTGTTCAAACATCAAATTTGTTCTGTTTTTAGCAGCGGTCTTGCACCGACTGTGGTTTTGGCGATGTTGCACTGCTGCGATAAAAATAAAGACAATTGTCAAAAAAAAGAGTTCATTTTAAATAATTTCTCATGCTGGTAATTGCAAGTAATTTCCTGCTGGCACACAAGCCTCCACATGGAAAAAGGCAAATGTTGCCTAACTGTAGGATTTATGAAATAAAGAAAGACTTGTCAGGGCTAACTAGATTCAGAGTTAGATGAAAATGATGGAACAATGATTTTTTTTTTTGTTTTTTTTTGTTCAGTTGAAGTTGCTCCGATAGCAAAAATGAAGTCAAGAGGGGACAGAGCTTTTTCAGTTGCAGGACCAAGGCTGTGGAACGCTTTTCCACTAACCATCAGAATGGCCTCCTCAGTCGAAGTGTTCAAAAAACGGCTTAAGACACTTTTTTACACACTAGCTTTTAAGCAAATTGCACAGTAATTAGTGGTGTCATTTCATGGTTCTTATTGTCAATAGTACTGTTCTTTTTTATACAATCTTTTCTTTTTTTTGGCAAATGTTTCTAAAGTGTATTGTTCAGCACTTTGGGTATCCCTTGGACTGTTAAAAGTGCTACACAAATAAAGCTGATGATGATGATGATGACGACAAATTAAAAAGATTAAGAAAAAACATTTAATTAGATGCAGGTTTTCATATGATTCATGCAAAGATAACTGCAAATGACACGTCTGCAAAAATATTTAGCCTCATAAATTTGAAAACAAAAACAGGCACCAAGAAAAAAAAATATTGGAGCCTTTATAGTTTTATTAAACTAATATTTATTGTCTATTGTTAATGTCTATTGTTTAACTGTAAAATAAACAAACCTCAGAATGTGGAATTTAACCATTTTAAAGATTTTATGAGTAATAATGTTGATTTATTCACATTGTTGTCTGTGTCTCTTACAGAATGCTTCATAGTGCTGGTGGTACCCAAGTTTATTTTATTTTATTTTATTTTTGGAGGATAAGCCTCTTGAGATATGTAACATCTCGTTTTCAAGAAGGTCCTCCATCCGTGCATCAAAAGAAATGAAAGACAGCATGACAGCAAGTGGCTGATCAAAAAACACATAATAATAGTAATAATAATAATAATAATAAATAAAATAAAATAATAATAATAATAATATTACTAAAATAAAATAAAATATAATGAGAACAAAACATCACAAAACCTGAATAAGTTAGCCTAGCTCCAGTGGCCTAGTGGTAGAGTGTCTGCCCCGCGACTGGGAGATCAGGGTTCAAATCCCGGTCGGGTCATACCAAAGACTTTTATTTATGTTATTTTTGTGAGCCATTACCAGCTCCAGTGGCCTAGTGGTAGAGTGTCCGTCCCGGGACTGGGAGATCAGGGTTCGATTCCCGGTCGGGTCATACCAAAGACTTTGAAAAAAATGGGACCCAATGCCTCCTCGCTTGACACTCAGCACTAAGGGGTTGAATTGGGGGGTTAAACCACCAAATAGTTCCCGAGCGCGGCCACAGCTGCAGCTCACCACTCCCCACCACGGGGATGGGTCACATGCAGAGATGTAATTTCACCATCGTGTGATGATGACTTGGGTCTTTAACCTTAGCTCACACACTTTCAAACTTTCAGCTAAAATTAATTACAAGCAATTACAGATGGGAAGTACATGAAAATAAACAGTGTTCCGAAAAAGTCTAAAAGAGGTAATTGATCGTATGTCAACAGGTAAATTGTTCCAGTCTAATGGAGCTTTAACACTAAAAGTCCCACTTCTTTTTTAAATTTAGGTACAATGAAAGAAATCTGTTCATTAAACCTTGTAATGTGCTGACAAGTAGAGCGCACAAGATATCTTTTTAAATACATTGGAAAATCAAAATATATACATTTAAAAAAAAGATTAACCAGTGAAATCTTCTGGCATTTAATGAAAGCCAAGACAAGCTTGCATACATACTGCAGCGTAAAACAAAGCGACAAATATTATTAAAGACAACATCAAGAGAATGGAGATAGGATGCAGTAGTACATGTACCCATGTTTTTTATTTCTCTTCTAATTACCCTTTGAGTGATGGTGCTGCTGTGACAAGTGAATTTCCCCACTGTGGGATCAATAAAGTCTATTCTATTGTATTATTTAATGGTCGATGCATCTCTTAGATTCAACTCTAAAATCAAAGTAAAAGCATACATGTATTTGTAATTTCACCAGTGTGTGATGAATACTTGGGACTTTAACTTGACTTTATACATATGTGGAGAAGCACAAAGAAACTGGATTTTACTGTGTGGTTGCAGCCTCCTGTGTTCTGCAGTCTAGCATTCACAAACATTTTCTGTCATAGATAATAACTGAAAACAGATTAAAGTGTATTTGATGTAATTTATTAAGCTTTAAAGTACATTTAGCGAGAGAGGATTGCTTCTGGTCTCTTTGATGTTTCTCACCCCCCCCCCCCCCCCCCCCCCTCACAACGTTGATTTATCAATTGTGAATTCTGGAAGTGAGAGCTTAAAATCTCTTTATGGCTTTCTTGTCTCTTTCAACAAAATGCTCCTTTGAGGCAGGTTCAGATTCAGGTCTAGAGCAGCCTCCAGCAGAGTTATCTCTTATAAGTGGGACAAATAAGAGGGGTAGCTGGCTAGTATTTACGCACTTTGTGTACGGGGATATGCAGGAGAAGTAGCAACTTGTGATTTACCAGTAGTGGAACAAAAGTAGCCTGTAGGGATTTTGAGAGTTTTCACCTTCAGAAAAGCAATAATTAGCAGCAAACTTGATCCTCGTCCCAGACTGCAAGATGGGGGAAGTGGGAGGAGCCTAAGAAAAACAAGGGTTGATGCTAACTTGAGGGTGGCCTGAATGATTTAATCAGAAATGGACTGTTGCCTAACGTTGACATTATCTCTAAATCCATCCTGTGACCACTTATATTGGCTCTTAGCTTTCCTAGTATTGTCCTAATGGTACCTTACAGTGAGGAACATATTTACTGAACACCCTGCGATTTTGCAAGTTCTCCCACTCAGAAATCATGGATGGGTCTGAAATTCACATTGTAGGTGCATTCCCACTGTGAGACAGCATTTAAATTCTGCCTTTAAAGGTGTGGTTGGCTGGAAAAACATTTTTTAGATTTTTTTTCTGATTATAATCGGTCACTCTGAGTTTTTCATGCAGGCTGAACATGAAAATAGTCTCTCAGAGCGCCCCAGGGCAGCTGTAGCTACGATGTAGCTCATCCCCACCAGCGTGTGAATGGGTGGATGACTGATTGTGTTGTGAAGCGCCTTGGGGGGTTGTAGGACCCTAAGAAGGCGCTATACAAATACAGGCCATGTACCATTCCTCTCTCAAAATGCCAAAATATGACAGATCTGACGTTTAGTTTTTGAGATATTTCAGTTTTATTTGATACAACTTGTGAATAATTAGGAATTTGCTCTGTGTAGCGAGGGTTAGCTTTGTGTAGCTAGCCAGCTAGGAGACAACAAAAACAAGAATCTTCACCTAAGACTTGCCCTTCTTAAATGAGGATCTTTATAAATGTTCTATCACCATTACTACAATATACAGAAACAGAAAAAATACTTTACTGACTAATACAGACATCTTAGCATCGCGGTTAGCAATTAGCCTCACTTAGCATGCTGCTTACATTTTATTTTATTTATTCCTTATTTAACCAGGAAGGTCCCATTGAGATTAAAAACCTCATTGGCCAAGAGGCAGCAAAAGTTGGTTACAAAATTATCAACTAAGTAACTTTAACACACGCCCAAACATTCCCGAAACAAATCAATCGTTACAAAGACAAATGTTCTCCAAGGTACGAACGTATAAAGCAACACCAGCGTGTTCATGATCCACTTCTTCCTTTGTTTCTGCCTAAAAGTAAAATGTAAACACCGGAGCGGAGGTCCAGCGGAGGAAACGGAAACTACGTCAGTGATAGGTCTGAATTAAGAGCGCTCACTCTGTCGTGTTTCGCACAGACAATATCACAAAGATTGTTTGTAACCGTGATGTTTCACTTTGATCCGTTTTCAAAACCTAAAACATTTGAACCTTTTTATCATTAATTCACCTGTACTATTTATTAACTTCTTAATCAAACGTATTCCCATCATGAACCTAATAATTATTTTTGGTCTAAAGGCATCACGGAGCATTAGTCAGGATTATCTCAGAGAGATTGTCATTCAGCTGCTGTTGGAGACAGATTAATTAAACATCACTTTTTTTCTATTACCAACTTAAATTGAAGTAGTTGCAATTTTGCTCAGATAATGTTTAAAGCTTAAGCATGCATAATAGGAGATTTGTTAAGTTAGCAACCTAAATGATTTATTCATTTTCTTTTTTTATTAGGGGGTCCCTGCATATATCCAGTGGCGGTCCGTCCTACAGGCGAACTAGGCAGCCGCCTAGGGCGCCATCCAGAAGGGGGCGCCAAACTGCGCTCACACCACCACTCACTCCCCAAAGAAAAAGCATCATAATGTTCAGCTGTCAATTTATATCTGTATTTTGCAATATTTTTAAAAAGAATACACTAATTTACTGAACAAAGCCAGTTATATTCCCATCCAGCTGTCTTCAATCCCACTCTGAGCTCGGCTGCCTGCCCTGTTCTGCTCAAAACCTGCTAGCAGAGACACATGTGGGACGTACGGTCGGGTTCTGTGTGTGAACGGCTGACCTCCTGCGAGGATGAGGGGCGCCGTTTTGAGGGAGAAAAAAGAACAAGAGAAAGGTACAAAGGTATGTACTTTTGTTTAGGTTTGTTTGTTTCATATTCTCCGATTAGCATATAACAGTACTAGCTAGTTGACAGTAGCCAAAGCAGAGTCGTCATCTAAGTTAACGAGGGTGTGACGTCACGTTCTGTTGTGGTTCTGTCTCGCGGAAATTTCCCGGAAAATCCCCGCCCCCCCTTCACGGAGACCGGAGACGGTCAGTGCGCATTTAGCTGCACCGTGACAGCGAAGCAACAGCTGGGGTCATCGTGTTCTAGGAAATTAAAAAGTTAAGAGTAATCCAAGTCAGATGTGAAAAGTCCATTTACAGTTCCTGTTAAACGTTTGATAACTTTATTATTTGAGAAATAAATATTAGGAAGGATGGATTTTAGCAGCTATAATAGCTTTGTACACTCTTGGCATCCAGGTTATTTTCCCTGTTTATCAGTGAAATACAGTTTTACATCTAACCACAATCAAACTACAGGTCAAACTTAAAGTCAAAGTTGAAATGTTTATCAACTTGAATAAATTATATAAATACAACTGAGTTGAACAATGCTGATAATACGCCTGGTTGTTACATCATTTAGACTCACTCTAAAGTATCTGGGACAACCTGCAGCTGGATCTTGTGTCCAGCCATGCTCCTCAGCTTCTCTGCTTTCCTCAGGTGAGTCTACCGTGTCGGTAAATACTTATGAATAAAATAGTGACTTGTGTGAAAAATGTGGTACAATGACATCCAATGTATTTCCTCTGGTTTTCTCATTATATTTATGGACCTAGAGCCACCAGAGGAGACGTTACAAGAGCATGCTGCTCCTCCTGTCACTAACTACTGCACCTGGTTGTTCAGGTGAGTGACTTCTGCTCATATTGACAGCAACATTGATTCCACATTTACTGTGTGCCTAAATAATTATACAATTTTTTATCTATAACTCTATTTTATTCATGGAATAATGCATTCTTTAAAAATATATCAGGTTGCAATTTGTGTTGCAGTCACACAGTAGCTATTTACATGTGTGTTATAGTTATTCTATATTTTGTGTACATGTGGTGTAATTCATCTCATGTTTAAGATCAGATTTTGTGATTCATGTGTCCTGTAGATGCAGTAAGAAGTGCCAGTCCATCATCACTTGATCCTGCATCTATAGAGAACAGAGTTGGTTTGGACAGGACCACATCAGGTAACACCTGATTTCATTTTTCCTCTGACATGATGGAAGAGGTTTCTACTATCACTTTAGCAGAACCTCAGTAAATGGAGAAAAACAATCATAAGAAGCCTGTTTTTGGTGCAAACTTTTTCCTGCAAAAGATTTTTCTTAACACATAGAGGACTTGAGATTTACTTGGAAAATGTAAGTGCTGCTTTGACCAGCCATGAAAACGAATATAATTTGCTTTGAAGAAATGTGCACATATTGTTGCATGATTTACTAGAATGGTTTAAATAAATGTACAGCGATTTGACAACAAGGTATTTTTGTGTTTTTATTTTTTTTAAGGGGGGGGGGGTGAATGCTTGAGCTCGCCTAGGGCGCCAAATGGTCTAGGACCGCCCCTGCATATATCGGTATCGGTTTAGTATCGGTATCAGAAATTAAGAGTTATATCGGATATCGGTAAAAAAAAGCCAACATCGGGCATCCCTAATGAAAACATTAAATGTCAGTGATTGATCAAAATCTGTGTCTTGAATATTTAGACTGGAAAACAAGCGCTAAGGAGGTGATGTGGTCTCCCATATTTCTCTTTCCAATTTTCCATACTTAATGGACTTTTTATTTGCCACATCAACATATAATTGCATAAGCCAGGTTTCTTTCTGAGGATAATGACTTTACAACAACGTTCAGTACCAGTACCGTACCATGTGGTGCTCTAAGTTTATTCACCAATAATTGGCTCTCCAATATGGTCGGTACAAACAAAAGCCTGAAAGCCACGATGACAGGTTCTCTGGTGTTAATTCACACAGGAGACAGAGGAGCTGGAGAATATAAGGCGTGGTGTTTGAGTCCTCAGCGCCTCACCAAAATGGCCAATTTGTAGCCTTTCATTTCTCCCCATCTGTCAGGGTGAGTGGTGGGAGCACGGTGGAGCAGTTAGGAGAAATAATGCCAAATGATTCCCCGGGGATTGAACAGAGCAGCTAGCTAGGTTCCCATCTCCTCTAACCGAGAGGTTCTCCTCTCTTGCTCCAGTTTCTTGGAACAAAATAACTTCTTGGTGCTTAAACTACTCCACCCTGACAGAAGGAAGATAAGCATTCAAGCATTAATAGTGGTGCCCTTGAGACCTGCCCTTGGGAGTTGTGTGGCTAACTAAGGCTGTTAGAAGCAAGGCTAAGCCTCTGCTTGTCTTCTGTTTTGCTCCAAAGGCCACACACTCACCCAGGAGACGTTGTTAAGAGTATTGAGTGTTGCTGAATATGTCGCAAGCTTTGTTTCAGAAGCATAAACCCTCCAACAGAACCTTGGGCGCTGGCTGCAGAAGAGTCTTCTGAGATCCACAACCTGCAGCAGTAGAAAGCAGACGTCAGACGTAACCTGATCAGATTTAAATAAAGACAATAAAAACACGTTTTTCTCAAAAAGCTGTCAAGTCTTTGTAAACATATTATTTCTATTTCTCATGGTTTCTAATTGAGAAACAAGAAACAAATTGGAAGCAGAAAATTCAAATTGACTGCATTTTAGATCCTGTGTTGAGACTAGAGAAGTGTTCAGCCCAGAGTTTTTATTAACTGCTTGGAGAAGTGTCAATTATTTCATTATGTTTTTATTTCATCCTAAACCAATGACTGCACTATAGATTCAAGGCAAAATTAATCTATTTTTTTTCATTCCACCCTTTCAAGAAATCTGCAGATAATTTGAAATAATAAATTGAATTTGAATAAAAAAATAGGATGAGCAAACGTTTGCATGATGCTACTTTTGTTTTTCATCAGTGTTGGACTTTTTCTCAATACTCCTTCCCCAAAACAGGATTTTCAACTCAAATTCCTCAAACCTTCACCAGTCTGAGTTACAGATCCATATCACATCTGCCTTGGTGTGAAGATGATCAAAAATAAATAAATAATAAACATTTAAACAGGTTTGATGCTCCCTGCAGGTTGTGCGTGAGTCTTTGCCTCAAGTGGAGGAGTTTTCACACCTGGGGTGTTTAGTCTGGTTGGTTTCCCCCTTGATGTGGCTCATTAGTGCAGATGTGAGCACTGTGATCTCACCTGGCTGTGGCACAAAGGAATCATACCTAGACCCTTTTAGAGGAGGTGGTCTTGGTGCACTTCTAAGCAAACTCCAGTTTTTGAGCCTAAACTGACACAACTACAGGTCTGCAAGGCTTGAGCCATTTGTCTTTTTTTAAATATGAATTTTACACCAGTGATCATCAAGACATGGTCACAGGCTTATTAATGGAGCACAGATACATCAATATCATTATAAAACCTGAGCTCAATTATTCTACACAACATGAAATGAGCTTCCTCCTGAGGGTGGCTGGGCTCAGATGTAGAATTAAAACGAGAAGCTCAATCATTTAGGGGAAGCTTGAAGAACATCCATCCACTGCTTCTCTTTATCAAATGAGCGCTGGGGTGATTCAGACATCTGTTGGCCTTTCTCTTAAGGTTTTCCAGGCATGTCCTTTAAGAAGACCCAGAGGCAGAGGGGATAGCCTCTCTGGCTGGGGAACATCCTGGGGTCCCCTGGAGTCAGTCAAGATGGCTGCCACAGCTTGTCTTTAGCAACCATGAGAAGGGTTATAATTCATTCAATCTTAAATGTACTGGGATAAAATGACTTGTGTTTGTAGCTGAGAGTCTTTCAAGACATATTTTATTTTATTCTTTATTTAACCAGGAAGGTCCCATTGAGATTAAAAACCTCATTTTCAAGGGAGTCCTGGCCAAGAGGCAGCAAAAGTTACAGTTACAACATTTTCCAGTTACACAGACATGTTATGTACAGAATTACAGAAGGCAGTTACAACACAGGGAATCTGTCTCAAGGGCTCTCAGTCTGGTGTTAAATGTATTCAAGGAGATGAGCTCGGTTAGTTTCCAGTTTTCCTGCAGCCTGTTCCATGCAGAAGGAGCAGAGTGAACAAAAGCCCTTTTGCCCAGTTCAGTGCGAGCAAACGGAACACAGAGTAACAACTGATCGTTTGCACGCAGACTGTGAGAAGTTCCACTTCTCCGTGAGATTAAGTCACAGATGTAGTTGGGTAGTAATCCAAGCATGGCCTTGTAAATGAAAGTGTACCAATGTGCCAACCTCCTGGTGGACAAAGAAGGCCATCCCACTCGAGAATACAGTTCACAATGATGGGTCAGTGGTCTACAGTTAGTAATAAACCTCAGCGAGGCATGATAAACCACATCAATCTTACCAAGGAACACATAAAGGAACACATAAAGGAACTATATCATGCAAAATCCACTTTTTGGAGCTTTTAAGCATGTTATTTTGTTATTCCCTGATGAAAAGTTGTGTGGGCAGGGTTGGCCATCGCTGCGTGGGGCTTGTTGGCGTGAATCTGTGGTCTCTGGGTCTGCAGCTGTGTACTATTGTAAAATTCACACAGGTGGAGGCAAGATTTCATCGAATCCAAGCGTCTTATTTCCGGGTAGAAATAGTGTTAAAGGTAAAGTCCCAAGTCATCATCACACACTGGTGAAATTACATCTCCGCATGTGACCCATCCCCGTGGTGGGGAGCGGTGAGCTGCAGCTGTGGCCGCGCTTGGGAACTATTTGGTGGTTTAACCCCCCAATCCAACCCCTTAGTGCTGAGTGTCAAGCGAGGAGGCATTGGGTCCCATTTTTTTCAAATTCTTTATGACCCGACCGGGAATCGAACCCCAATCTCCCAGTCCCGGGGCGGACACTCTACCACTAGGACACTGGAGCTGGTAATGGCTCACAAAAATAACATAAATGCCAACAGAGCCGACAGTGGCTCAGGGGTTTGGAGTTCACCCTGTAATCTGTGCGCTGCGTGTTCGAACCCAGGCTCCTGCAGGTGTGATTTGGAATCGTAGGATGGCCAAGGAAGATCCCGCCTCTCTCACCCTTGATTGGCTAGAAGGGCTCTCCTACGATTGGCTATTTCATTTAGCAGCAAACCGTCTTCCTCCTGCCACCAACAAAACAGCTGTTTTAGGGAGTTTGTAAAGAAAATGTGAATGTAGCGATATAATAACCATTCTGTCCTGTTTTGAAAAAGTTGCTTCTGTTCCTTTTAAAAAAAACTGAAATACGTAAAATATGATACTGTTGGATTTACTTTATATCTGTTGCTCTCAAGCATTGATGTTAGTGGAGTATCTGCCCTATTTTTCCCAGCTGTGTGCAGCAGGTCTGTTTCTCTTCTAGAATAATGAAAACTGGTGAAACATAGGTCTAAATCATATTCAGCTTGAATTAAATTTAGATTAAATGATCCACATTTAAACAGATGATGAGATGTATTCTAACTTGCAAACAGCCTTAACCTAAGAAAGTGAAAACATAACATAGCCTGTAGTAATAAGATAACCCCATGCTGGAGAGCTAAGATATAAAGTCAATCCAACAGTTTGATAAATGCAACAAGATTTATTACAAGTTCACATTTGATGTTTTTCAGGTTCTTTTATAAAAGAAACTGAAGCTGGTTCGTTGTAAAACAGGACAGAATGTTATTATAGAGCTAGGTTCACATGTTCTTCACAAAAACTCCTCAACTCCTGCAGGAAGGGAAGACGGTTTGCTGTTACATGAAATAGCCAATCGTAGGAGAGCCCTTCCAGCCAATCAGAGGCAAGAAAGGCAGGACCTTCCTTGGCCATCCTACGATTCCAAATCACGCCTCCCTCAGACAAGTAAGTAGTTGTGTCCTTGGACAAGACACTTCACCTTCCTGGTGGTAGTCAGAGGGACCGGTGGCACCTGTGCTCAGGAGCCTGGCCTCTGTCAGTGCGACCCAGGGCAGCTGTGGCTACATTGTAGCTCATCATCACCAGCGTGTGAATGTGTGTGAATGGATGAATGATGCACTGTAGTGTAAAGAGTTTTGGATTTCTCTGACTCAGAAAGGCGCTATACAATGTGGGTCATTTACCATTTATCATTATCATATAGTGTGCCTATTGCAGATTACACATCAGATATTTTCAAGATTTGACTAAAATTGATATTATGTCTAAAAATAGTGTGATACTACTACTACTACTAATAATAATAATACTTTTTCTTGACTGTGGTGTTTCAAAAAGAAGAAGGAAAAAGAAGAAACAACACCGCTCATCTGTGTGAAGGTGCTGGATAGGGTATTAAAACTATCAAAAAGGAGAAATTCCACACACTTCTATCTGCAGTAGAAAAGGTTTAATCAAGCTTTTGGTCAGAAGACCTTCATCAGGAGTAGCTCACGTTCACACAAGCAAACAATCAGATCTTAAAGCGTAATTGATGTAAAACACCTGTGAGCTGGTATCGCCAGGCATCATGGGAAATGAAGTCCCAGAATCATCAAATAACTCATAACAGTAATGTTTTCAAGGCATTTCCTCCTTAAATGTTCACATAACTTTTAGATCCAAACATCAGGCTACAAAACCATCATAAAGCAAAGTATAACAGATTTTCATAAAAGTCAGACCTCTCAAAATCTTCATTTAGACCCAGTGGGTGTAGATCCTAAAAAGTTTGTGACTGTGGTGTAAAAAGTCTGTTTAAGATTTGCTGCAACAAATAAACATGGTGTAAAAAAGAAATGACCAAAACAAAACAGACAGCACAAAGACAAAGGAGATCACTAGTACGATCTGTAAATGAACTCACTGGAGAAACACCCTGATGCTAGTGACATAAGTAATAGTTTGCTTTGAACGTGTTGATGCATTCAGATTTTTATTGAAGCTTGTGGATGCTAATGGCTGTAAATTATTGCATGTCAGGAATTTAAAAGCTGTTGTGGTTTATTTGTCTCATAAGGCTTTTATTAATACACGTTTCATTGTTTTAACCTCCCAGAAACGACTGGTTGTTCAGAGAGCGTGTGTGTGGAGATGTATTGTGCTGACCTTGTGGTTGTAATAATGACATGTTTAAGAAGAGCGTGGCGCCAGGCAGCTCAGTAGACCCCTACCACACCAAAAATCTGAGATCATAACTGTGTCAGTCAGCGCGGCTTTAATAATATAAACAACTCAAACAAACGCTGTGGCCAGAGTGAACGTTAATGAGATTTTTGGGAATTTAGAGCATCCAATTGCAATATTGGAAAGAGCAGACAGTGGTTACTTACTTTAAATATTCTTCATACGGGTTTCACTGAGTCAACAAAGAAGCAGCAGAAGTTACACTGAAGTTTTGTGATTTATTAATCACATGGACATCTCATATGGAGGTGAGGATCCTAACTGTCACAGACAGACGGACAAACAGGTCCAGGAGGAAAGCCCAGGTATCTATCTCCAGCACCTCCTAAAGGTAATCCAACGATTCAAATGAGGATTTCAGTCAAATCCACTCAGTGGTTCATTAAATAATTTGGTAACAGACAAAAATAGTTGATGCTGTCAGTCGATGCAACATTTTAAGGCAAAGATCTTGTGCTTCGTAAAGCTCTGCAAGTATTGTTTGGAAATGATTCTTGACTAATGTGACTGACTTTGGACTTTTTTTACAGAAGTTCATGAAAGTAGGGCTGGCTCTGATGGCATTAGAGTGACCTAATGACAGAATCTGAAACAACGATCTCGCCCAAGGTTAGCATTTAGCCCAACCCTGGTGCTTGAGAGCCCCAGTTCAGCATGTTTTAGTTGTTAAGCTGTTACAACACACCTGACTCAGTGGTTGAATTGCCTGTTCTGCAGGTCATTAAGCTCTGCAGAAACCTGTTAATAAGCAACTGATTCATATCAGGTGGAGTGGATAGGTTACATTTATGAGCGCTGTTCACCCAAATGTGCATTTTTGGGTCCAGATGCATTACATCACTAGCCCAACCCATCCTATATAAGTGAATATGTAGGCTGGCCACGACCCATAGACAGAGCTCAGCTGTGGGGCGGAAGCTACGGTTGTCTTTCAAACTGTCTCTGCATGCAACAAACAACGTGACGTACTCACCGCTCCAGATGTCAGTCGATGGGGAAGTCCATCATTCACCGTTGAAGAAGAACCAAATACATCATTTTTCTAAATGAACTTAACTACCTCTATCTGCTCTTGACTCAAAAAAAGCACAAGTCTAAATAGTCCAAAGTTGATGCAAAGCTGTTCGCCATCTCAGTGGCTCCGCTCCATCACATCACCCTGCCCTCCAAACCCATAGAGCGTTGTGATTGGCATAACAGAAACCTGATCGGACTAATGCGAGACCTCTTGAGGCTCTAATAGAGCGTGGCTAGACCGACAAGCAGAGCAAAATCATCTAGCTTCAGCTACTGTCTGTCTAGATTAATAAGCTGTTGGATTATCAGGTGTGTTGAAGCAGAATATCCTCTTTGCTCCAACACACCTGATTTTAATCAGTAGGTGATTAAAGTTCCACTCCGATCATCTTTTAAGCTGTTTTAAATCGTTCTCAGTGCTCTTTAAACTATGATTATGCCGTTTTTAGCCAAAATCACAAAGCCTGTGCCGTTTTCTAGTTCTTAGTTTCTACATAGTGGCAGTAGCTCATTAAAAATTTGCCTCTGGGTTGTGGGCGGAGCCATTGGTGTGGACCCCCCCTCTTTTCCTGGCTGTTGAGAGCTTTCTGTTTATGCTAGCTCTCTGTGCTAGCATGCAGCACTGGCTGCTAGCATTACATCAGCTCCATAAATACAGGCCGATGGTTGAATTAGGCGTTTGTGCTCCGCCCAGTGGGTTTGTGACGTCACAAACTCAGTCAGTTTTAGGCTGAATTTTTTGGTCTGCTACTGATGCACAGCGATTTGAATGCAGAAATACTCAGAAATGCAATTTTGAGCTTAAATTTCTTTAGATGTCCTGTAGCATAAGAAAAATGCCTCAAGAACATGTTAAAAATGGAAAAAACACAATTAAAGTGGGTCTTTAACAGGCTTCTGCAGAGCTTGATGATCTGCTGAACAGATAATTCAACCATTGAATCAGGTGTGCTGGAGCAGAGAGACAACTAAAACATGCTGGATTGGGGCTCTCTAGGACCAGGGGTGGAGGGCTCTGATTTAGACCGTATGATGGAGATGCCACACAGCTACTGAAACACCAGTTTTCATTCAATAGCCATAAAACTGAGTTAAAGCAATGTATGTGTTTGCTATAGTTCATTCACTTTGGTGGCTATCTTACCTCTAACCCCGGCTTTCCACTGGATGTGTTAGCGACGCGTAATATGATACGTGTTTTACCCACAAGCTCTCTTCCCACCAGCAGCGTTTCAGATGCGAAGCGGCAGCAAAGCGTTCCACGCAGCTGGTCCCGCCAGCTCGCCAAATGACAGAAGAATTGCATGCATGATTTTGACACTTTTAACGATAACAAACAAGGAGAAAAATGACGGTATGTGTCGACAAAAGGTCTGCGGTTTATTTCTTGTTTTGTTTAGGGAGGTTTCACAGATAATGACGTACTTTTTTGCTCGTTAAGCAACTGGAAATCTGCATGAAACTTATATTTTGAAAATTTCCAGATGTTTTACACTGCTTTTGCATTTGGCTTCCTATCTGACCCAATCTGAAGAATTAGGTCATAAAAAAGCATAAATTCAGCAGACTGGTGTGTCCCTTAGCGGGACAACACTTAGCAGCAGTGGAAACGCACACATCTAGTATGACGGTGGCTAATTGCTGCAAACTACGCTTCACGGACGTTACATGATGCTCACAGATCTGATGGAAAGGTGCAGTAAATGGAATTGTAGATGTTGTTTCATTGATTACATTCTGTGAGTTACATTCAATACCATCCAGGGGCTCATGACATGCTAACAAAGCAAAAGGCCAAAGTAAATGTGCTGAAATATGTTTCTCCTTTCAGCCGTTTTAGTTTTTGTTCAGAGGTTGAAATCAAACTGTTTACTAGATTTGCTAGAGATGAAACTTTCCAGTTCACAGGGTCCATTTACACAGCAGGTGCTGCTCATCACTCAGCAAACTCACATACACACCTTTCCAACAAGCGCTTCACGCCCCTCCCTTTACAAGCACAGGTGTTGTACATTATAGATAGGGTAAAGTGTAAACAGCTCAGTCTTTTAACTCAAAGGGCAACATAAAAGGCCGTTTGCAGGGTTTTGAGGCTTCTTTAGTTTTGCTTGGTAGCCTATTGACACAGCTGCAGGCCCCACCTTCTGCCTGAAGAAAAGAAGCTTGCATGGCAGCCTGCATGCACCACAATCTGTTATTTTGAAAGCTTAAAGAAAACTCCAGCGTGTAGAAGATATTCACAAGAAGCCAGACAAAAACCCAACAAGCCTTTATAAGCCCCAATGGATTCAGAGCTTTTGTTAGTAGAAAATTGGGATTCGCTGTGTACACATGCATGCCTGCACACATTTTACATACGTGCTGATGTATACTGTATCTGCCAGGTCTGGATTCAGTGCGTGTGATCTTTGTGTGTGCTGTCACTCCCACAGCTGTTGCATGAAAAATGCTGTGGCCTCAAAAAGAAGTGGCGCACAATTACAAGTTCCAGTCGGAGGAGCACAAAGCGAAGGCAGCGGCGGCTCGGCCGACAGAAAAGGCCCTATTTATAGGAAACTCCTGGGCATTTCAGAGGCGGCCAGCTTTGTGTTTGTGATGGAACATGTACATGTTTGAAATTGTCACGTAATTACACCCTGTTAAACGTGTGACCTATCATTTTCTTGAAAAGTGAAAGGCTTCATTCTGTGAGAGCTTTGTTGTAAAGATTGCAGAGAATTTCCAACAGAAGAGAAAGAGGGTTCGACTTGAGTGCACATCAATCAGCGGGTGTTTTGAACATACAGCAGAATGCCTCTGCGCACATAGAAGATGGGGTCTGAAACGCGTAGAAAATCCGCCAGAGGTCAACAACCTTGACTTTCCTTTACGACAAAGAGATCTGCCACGTGCATCTTCCTTTGTGGATGAAAATGTTGTTTTAACAGTTCTTATCTTTTTTTTTTTACATTGACGTAATCCTCGGGTTTCTAAAACTTTAAAGCAGGGGTGCCCAATCCTGGTGCCAGCATGTTTTAGTTTTAACTCTGCTTCAACACACCTGATTTTAATCAGCAGGTGATTAACAGGCTTCTGCAGAGCCTGATGAGCTGCTGAACAGGTGATTCAACCACTGAATCAGGTATGTTGGAGCAGAGAAACCACTAAAACGTCCTGCACACCTGCCATCCAGGACCAGGGTTGGACACCCCTGCTTTAAAGCATCAGTTAGATACAATTGGTCTAATGGTAATTGGCCTGTATTTGATATAGTGCATCCTAGGGTCCTAGAACCCCCCCAAGGCACTTTTTACACAACAGTCAACACTCATTCACACCCTGGTGGTGATGAGCTATGTCGCCACAGCCGCCCTGGGGCAGTCTGACATTTTGCACCATCAGCCGCTCTGACCACCACCAACACAGGCAAATCGGGTGAGGTGTCTTGCCCAAGGACACAACAGCACAATACCCCTGGTGGGAGCTGGAATCAATCCCTCAATCCTCCAATCACGAGGTAACCCGCTATACCTCCTGAGCTACTGCTGCTCCAGACCAGGGACACCAAACTGGTGCCCGTGGGCTTTTTTCCTGTTGCCATGCTTTTTTAATCACCCTTGTATAAATTTAAAGATGGCAATATTGTTAAGAAAGCACTAAAATATGTTTATTATGCATGCTGTTTACATAAACTCTGATCTACTCTAGTTCAAAGGTTGGTATTGTGCACAATATAAAACAAGTGTGAAGCAGCTGGGATGAGAATCAGCTCCTCTAAATCCGAGACCATGGTCTTGAGTCAGAAAAGGGTAGAACACCTTCTCCAGGTCAGGGACGAGGTCCTGCCCCAAGTGGAGGAGTTTAAATATCTCGGGGTCTTGTTCACGAGTGAGGGAAGGGTGGAGCGTGAGATCGACAGGCGGATTGGTGCTGCATCTGCAGTGATGGGGGCGTTGTACCGGTCTGTCGTGGTGAAGAGAGAGCTGATCCAGAAGACACAGCTCTCGATTTACTGGTCGATCTACGTTCCTACCCTCACCTATGGTCACGAGCTTTGGGCAGTGACCGAAAGAACGAGATCGCAGAAGGCTAGGTTATCCTGAGTTATCTCTGTAGTTATGCTGCTATAGGCTTAGACTGCTGGAGGACATACTGACCACTTTCCACACTCTGCTACTCTCTTCTACCACCACTCTATAATTGCATTATTTCCTGTTATTTCAGCTGTTAACTTTATTTTCTCTCTAAGTGTTTTTCTCCCCAGAAGAAGCTACACTGGCGTTCTGCTGAGCTGTGGTGGCCTCATGGAGGGGGCCATCGGCTGGCACACTGCTGCCAACCACTGAACATTCTCCCTCTCCTGATATTACATCTCACTTTCTTTAACATAGAATGTGCTACTATTAGTTCACCTGTTGAATTAATTATAGATTCACTCAGATAAAGACAATAAAGTTTCTCTTACTAAATAGAACTTCTACTAAGAAATCACAGTGTAGCCATAGAAACACTACTTGATATATGTGGTGTATGTGTGTGTGTGTGTGTGTGTGTGTGTGTAGGTGTGGGGTGTGCGTGTGTGTGTGTG
>SSNS01000033.1:1980888-1994132 GCA_006937985.1 Aphyosemion australe
TGTGTGTGTGTGTGTGTGCATTTATGTTTTGCGAGCCCAATTTGTCAGGTTACACACCCGCATTATGAGACCATTTGGTTTATGAGACCATTTTTGGTGGTCTCGTAATTCATGACTTTTAAAGTGCTGCAAATTTTTATAAAAGTAAAATCTAAATGTCGTTAGCTGATCAATACTGACTTTGTAACTGCTATTATCATTTTATTTAGTTATTTCAGCAACTTAAACTTTCTTTTGGTTTTCATGGCCAATTTAAAATTGGTTTCGTAAACCACGTCGCGTGTGTGGTATGCAGACCTCCAGGGTCTCATAACGCCCTTAGAATGTCACAGATGATTGTGTGTATTTTTTGATAGTTTTTATTTTATTTTTGAAGTGAGGCTTTTCTTCCATGGGTAAAATAAAACATTTTGACATAGTTTTTGTGTTCAACAGATTACCTGTTTATGAGGAAATGTGTGTCCCCATAAACCACCACCAAGTCATAGTGGTTTCATAAACCATAAATGCACACATGTGTGTGTGTGTGTGTGCGTGCGTGCGTGCATGCATGCGTGTGCGTGTGTGTGTGTGTGTAAGAGAGAGAGAATGTTAGAAATGTGTAGAAGGAACCATTTGTTTAAAAATGCACTCCAGATTTGTATTGACTGCATTCCTGGGAGATGCTGTTCCTCAGCTTTGTTGTCCAAGCTTTGAGGTTGCTGAATGTCTTGCCTGTTGTCTAAATGGGTGAGCATTTTGCATCTTCTGGCGTAAGCATCCTCTAGTCTACAGAGCAGATCCCAGAGCAGCCTGGAGGGTATCAGCACTCAGTCCTCCACATACCAGTTACTAGTTCTCAGCAGCTCTGAGACCAAAAACCTTTCAATCATCTCAAAGAGTCACTGGTGAGTACTTTTTCATGACGCAGGCTTAAGCTGACTTTTGAAACACAAACAAAATTAGCACAAATAAAAATTCTCATTTTAGTCTCCTGAGTTTTATTTTAATTGTCAACATCTGGAGTAAAAGAAACCTTTAAAAAACTGGTTCGGAGCTGAAAGACATGCTAAACTGAATATGTTTACTTTAAAGTGACAATGTGTCGTTTTTATTGTTAATCTCTGGAAATATCCATCAAAATGTTGTTGAAAATTAATTAAATGATGCCCAGTTGCTGAAAAATATTGATGGCGTTGCAACATATAACCAGAAAAATCGGATCTAAAAGACATCGTCGTGGTTCTAAGTCTCTGGGCGACGCCATATTAGAATCAATGTTTCCTTCTACGGGAGCCCTTGAGGACAAAACACATTTACAGATTTGTAACAAGCGGTTACAAAACTTTCACCATTCATAAACGTTTTAAACATTTACCTCTTCGCGCGTTGCCAGTGATGAAAGGGAGTCTGGTGTTCTTGTCATTTTGATTTAGGATGAACGAACTAACCAAGTACTCGTTCTAAAATTGCGCTCCCAGGGTTTTTTGACCCAAATGGCCATCCGTTGGTAAGATCTTTCTCAAACACAAAAATACTGCTATTGCAATGATTTAGGTATGTACTGCCCCCTATCGCAAGGGAAAATACACACAGTCACTTTAAAGTGGTCCTAGACTTTAAAACCATGTTTACATTGTTGTTTTTGGTTAAATGCAGCTTGGGGTCTCTAATGTAGCATACCAAAAAGTCTGCTGTCTCCGACCTGCTATCTTTGTAAATTAGTAATGTAATGGCCACAGAGAAACGAATCATTCTGAGAAAAGCTGGTTTAACACGTCATAAGCTTAGAAACACCCCCTTACATGAGCATGTCCCAACCCACTGTTGGCCATAATGGTTATAACCACAGAACAATGCTAGCCCGAGCTACNCCCCCCGACCCCCATTCCTGCTCTCTGATTGGCTGAGAGAGTTCAAGCTTCTTCTTGGTTAATAGAAATACGCACACACACATATTATACATCAAATCGATCGGCTTGGTCTCAGGAACCCAGCGCCCCCTCCATCCCTGCTTTCTGATTGGCTGAGAGAGTTCAAGCTTCTTCTTGGTTAACAGAAATACGCACCCAGACATGTTATACATCAAATCGATTGGCTTGGTCTTAGGAAACCAGCTGTCCACCATCCTTGCTCTCTGATTGGCTCAGAGAGTTCAAGCTTATTCCAGGTTAACAGGATTACTCACCCATACATGTTATACACCAATTCGATCGGCTTAGATTCAGGAAACCAGCCGTCCACCATCCCTGGTCATTGATTGGCTGGGAGAGTTTTGAAACTTCAAATTTCAATTTCTGCTCTTTCTAACAGTTTATTTTTGATCTCATTCTGCTAACTTTGACAATTGAACACATTTTCAACTTCACTTCAGTTCTAATGCATGTTCATCTATCAGTTTCAGCTGCTGAATTCACAGTTCAGCTAATTGTGAAAATTTAACTATTAAACTATTCCTACTCAAACATGAGCTGTTTAAACATTTCAGCTTTTCAGTTTTTAAACTGTTTAGAGATTTCAGTTTTCTGCTGTTTAGGATTTTTTTCTCTGTTCTCTACCTACTTTTTGGGCTTTTTAAAACTTGGTAGCAATTTTTGCTCCTAAATCTTCAAATACATTCAACTCATTTTGACAATTAAGCTCAGTTTCAGCTTCAATTCAGTTATTCGGCAGCTTCGGCAATCAATTTCAGCAACGCTGCATTCAAACGCATTTCTGCAAGAAATGCAATTAATCTAGTTATTATTATTATTATTATTATTATTAATGATAATTGTGCAACTTTTTATTCATACCATTTAAATACAATATAATACTTTCACAAGAATTTTGGGTTATGTAATTTAAATTTGGTTTGCAACTAACTTTATGATATAAATCCATCCATCCATCCATTCATCCATCCATCCATCATTCATCCATCCATCCATCCCTCCATCCATCCATCCATCCATCCATCCATCATCCATCCATCCATCATTCATCCATCCATCCATCCATCCATCCATCCATCCATCCATCCATCCATCCATTTTCATCCGCTTATCCGGAGTCGGGTTGCGGGGGCAGCAGCTTAAGCAGAGAGGCCCAGACTTCCCTCTCCCCAGCCACTTGGGCCAGCTCCTCCGGGGGAATCCCAAGGCGTTCCCTGGCCAGATGAGAGACATAATCCCTCCAGCGTGTCCTGGGTCTTCCTTTAGGTCTCCTCCTGGTTGGATGTTAACAGAAAACCTCACCAGGGAGGCGTCCAGGAGGCATCCTAACTAGATGCTCGAGCCACCTCAACTGGCTCCTCTCGATGTGGAGGAGCAGCAGATCTACTCTGAGCCCCTCCCGGATGACCGAGCTTCTCACCCTATCTCTAAGGCTTAAGGGAGAGCCCAGACACCCTGTGGAGAAAACTCATTTTGGCCGCTTGTATCCGCGATCTCATTTCTTTTATGATATAAAATAACTCCCAAATAATTTCATTGTGACAGCATGTGTGCGTGCAGTCTTATACTTTAAGAAGAAGCAGGATGATTAGCTTCAATTTAAAACTCTTAATCTCAGCCTCAGAGATATGCCTACACAAAGACTTATTAAAGTCTTTGGCCTCCTTTTTCTTTCGCGTGGCTTTTGTACAAAGAAAATGTTTCTCCATTCAAAACCGCACAAAATTTCACCTCTATTCAGCCAAGGCCTAGGTGCACTCCCTGGAGCAACGGAGTATCAAAGCCTCAGTGGTAGCAGCGGCACCCCCAGCGCGGTGAGTCATCCAAGATTGCTTTCAAACGAGCTTTTAAAACAGGCCAAGTGTGTGTGTGCTCATATAGTGTGTGTTTAGGAAGAATGTGCACGTGTTTGCATGTGCGTCACCACAGATTTTCTCTTACAATGTACACCTGCAGAAACAAGTGTGTGTTTGCTTGAGCTATAAATCTCTGCAACACAAGCTGCTGATATTGGTTGTAGATCACTCACTGAATCTCTTGTGTAATTCCATTGTGTTAAAAAGACAAAAAGAAGTCTTTAGTGTTGCTGTGTTTGTATAGAAATCAGTTAGAGCCAATCAGCTCATGTAAGAGATGTTGGAACAAATGAATATGATCTTTTAGCCAAGCTAGTGTGCAACTGGAAGCTTTTTATGCTTTAGTCTAACAGCATTAGACCACAGCTACTATTTTTGCAGTTTTGAAGTTCAAACCTGATCAAACTGCATATGCACCAAACAAATCTCACATTTTAGGAAACTCTGTGTCAAATAACTTGTACAAATAGAATTTTTCTTTCCAGATTTTAAAACAGTCACAAAAAAATCCTTAAATCTGATTTTAGAATAGAATAGAATAGACTTTATTGATCCCACAGTGGTGAAAATCACTCATTAAAGCAACATTCCGCAACTTTTACACCTTAAAGTTATGCTTTTTTGTAAAGTTTTTGCGTCATACTATCATCTATTATGTTCATTTTTGTACCTGTGATAGAGTTGGGGGGTCCCACGTCTGTTTACCGCACTATACAGTTTTTGAGCTTGGGTCGCTAACGGAAGTACTGACTGTACTGAGTATATGGCAAGCCAAAGGGATAAAAAAAAGTAATGTGTTCTAAACACGCGTTATGTCCGCCAAAACTCGCGTCTTGAATGAGCGTTTTGGCGGACATAATGCGAGTTTAGAACGCGCAATTTCTTTTATCCCTTTGACTTGCCATAATTGTATAACGTAGACTCGCTGTAGCAGTGGCAGATTCACCAAAGAAAGCTAGAAATCCCGTATCAGAGGAATCTAGGAAAAGAAAAGGAGAACGTGATAGAGCAAGAGCAAAGACCAGAGTTATTATTGGGCCGTCTTTTCCTGGCTGGAGAGCTCTTTTAGAAAGAACAGCATGAACTACGGACTCTGACCTAGCCGTGCTGCTAATGGCTAGGTAAGTAATAAATGATTTCACCGGGGTTATTGTGTTTGGTCGGGCATAAAGTTGTTATACAGTCCTGATAAAACTATTTATTCAATGTGTGGAGGTGGAAAAGTTTGTTTTCGTTGTTTTGCCTGACATTAGGAATGTAAACATGCCTCTTATGCCCCAGAGAGAGATTTAATGTTATGACAGTGGCGTTACGCAGCAAGCCTCTAGAGGGCGACAGAGAGCATATAACTGCAAATTTAAGGAATGGGGCTTTAAGGCAGCACATACACTTAGAGAATAGGATAAAATAATACAGGTAAATACACAAAGGCATTATTGTTACCTTCAGCAATTAAAAAATGAATAAAAATAGAAAATTGAGTTTCCAGCATAAAGGAGACATACAAATGTGCATTACTGGTGTAATCAACGCGATCCTGTCAGATTAAAAAGGACAAGTTGTGACTGAGCCTGAAATAACACCAGTTTAGCTTTTAAGAATTGTAAATTAGGGCGAGCGTGTGGTCAAAAACCAAATCTTTACGCTTTCGAAAGGCCATCCACGAGGCAAAGCCTGCATCCGATGTGAGTGCGTTTGATTTTGGCCACATGTAAATGAGCCCATTGTAGACGGAGAACGTGGAGAGAGCATAGCATCCACAAAATTAAACCGTACACAGAAAAGGCCTGTAGTTAGACTGGCCACAGAACAGGCTGCCGGGCTCCTGCTGCTGTGTGCGGTTCCTCAACAGCCATTCTCGGCCATGTGGACCGTGGTGTGGTCAGGTTCCCCTACTAAATTTAATAAGGGTGTCTCTGGTTACATCATGGCTAGAGAAACCAAATGAAAAAAAAATCTTCCATCAGCACAGAGTTTTGTGAAGGAACATTTTGGTGTTTCAGCACAGTAACGTTGCCAGCTGCAAATTAAAGCTGCATTTATAAGATTTGGTCTCTTTTGTGAAGAACAAATTCATGATGTGGCTGTGACTTTCCATAATAAAAGTAGCAGATTAAAAGTCCAGCAAACAAAGAGATCTTTTTCTTGAACCTTGGTGAACTTTATAAGAAATCTTTGATTTTTAGTTTTAGCTTTTCTTTTCTTTTGTTGGCTACTGAGTTCTGAGCAGGTACATCAAAGGTGTTTTTCAATCACACCATCTGGAAAGTCAGCCTACTTACACAAAGATGGGTGTTTCCAGAGTGCAATCTGTCAGTCATTACTAGGTAGGAGAAGAGCAAAGCTTCTTTTAAGTCTTTCTTTGTTTATGGAGGTTTTTCTCTCTTTTTGGAAGCTGCTACTTTGGATTGGCATCATGCCCTAACTCACCTGCACCCAGCTGTGTGGGTGCTGAGGGATTGGAACTACTGTGTTTTGGCAACCTTTCCTTTCATGAATGACATTTTGTAAAAAAAAAAAAAAAAAAAGAAATCAAAAAAGACTTTGCTGTGATTCTCCTTTTGTTAGAAATGGAGAGTTAATCCTACCGCCGCCGCTTAAAACCAGATATCTCACAAATGACCAAAAATGTTTAATTTTATAAGAACAGATAAATTATCCTTAAGTATCTTTTGTGAGGAACAAGAATCAAACCCTGACAGACGCGTTAAGCACAAGTGTTAAAAAGCAGAACATAACTGCAACTTTGTTTAATGCAAGCTGCAGAAATCTTCTATTATCCCTTCCAGATGTGCTATAGCTAGCTGTTGCTGCTTGTGTTTACAAGAGCCATATAAGCTACATTGCATCTGATAGTGCAAAATGTCAGAAGCAAGGATTTCTAAATTATATCAGCATAAAAAGTAGAGGAATTTTATTTCTGGTTGATTGTTTCCTTATTTTACTGTTTCTTTGTATTTCTTATTTAGTTGAAAAGCCTGATTACTTACTTTAACTTGTAAGGACTGTGCATCAAAGAAATGAGAGACACAGTACAACACGTGTCTTAAAGTTTGACACAATCCGCTGCAATTTCCTCCTGTTGTTCATTGTTGTGTTGAGCTCAAAGTGCTGCCAGGTGTGTGTCCGTCACAGGTGTTTGACTGACAGCTCTTGGTGCTATGTGACCAACTCCACCATGCAGGTTGACCAACAACAATGCTTTGTGTGGGATGCCATTCTGCTGTAAGATGTGAGAATGGAGACCACCATTAGGAGGAGGCACCAAGCTGTTGTGGCTGTGGCCCCCGACGGGGCAAAAAAATGAAGAGCAAAAATGGCCAAAAGGTGTTCAATTCAATTTATTTATAAAGCACCAAATCACAACGAGTGTCGTCTCAAGGCACTTCACAAAGTAAACATTCCAATTAGTCAAGAGTTTCCCATAGAAGGAACCCAGCAGATTAAATCAATGACTTTTGTCAGAGACTTTACAGCAAACCTTCTCACACACACACACACACATGCACACACACGCACACACACACACACACACACACACACCTCTGAGGAAAGGTGACTAATCTGGTTTATGATATTGGGTTTATTGCAAGAAGATTTGCTAAAAACATGGAAACACTTGGCCAAATCAATGTCCTGTTACAATAAAAGTGTTTGTTTACCTTGAGTGTGGTTTGTCTCATCTGTTCTCTTCTGTAGGAGCAGGAGAGTTCATCTTGGGGAGGATGTCGCTCATGCTACCAGTGGGACATTTGGCAATCCTTTACTGTAAGTAAGTAGGGTCTGGGTCTGGGTCTGGATCTGGGTCTGGGTCTGGGTCTGGGTCTGGGTCTGGATCTGGGTCTGGGTCTGGATCTGGATCTGGATCTGGATCTGGGTCTGGGTCTGGATCTGGGTCTGGGTCTGGATCTGGATCTGGATCTGGGTCTGGGTCTGGGTCTGGATCTGGGTCTGGATCTGGATCTGGATCTGGGTCTGGATCTGGGTCTGGGTCTGTGTCTGGGTCTGGTCTAGTTGTGGTAGGGCTTCTTGAGAGTTGAAGGTCTGGTGTTTTTGTTTTTTGTGCAGCAGCTCCTGTCTGTTTCTACTGGAGTTTATTGTGACCCTTGTTTGTTCCATTTTGGAAAGAGGGAGTTTTTTAATCTTGTGAGTCATTTCTGGGCTTGATGTTATTGTTTTGTCTCATTTAACTTTTCTTCTGTAAAACTAATCATTTATAAGCTTTCAGGTTGTTCTCATTTAAATTTGTTGAAAAAAAAACTGTTTACAATAAATTTGTCTTGGTTTGTTCTTTATAAGACACAATTTTTAAATCGCCACATCTCTTAGACAAAATCAGGAAACATCACAACAAATGAACGTAACTATTTTTCCAAACTGGGGCTATTCACAAGGTCATTTCGTAACTTTTCCACATAATCATACTTCAAATGATGCTTATACATGAAATGCCTTTAATTGCATAATGTATTCATCTATTTTTCACATTTTATGAACTTCTTATATTTATGTGAGTTATTTTACATTTATAATGACTTTACAGTTTTTATTGTTTCTTCACTTATTTTTGTTCAATTGTATGTATTTTTATTGGGAAAGCTGTCATTTTGCCATGTGCAATATTGCAAATATTATATAATAGAGACTGAACAAAAGCAATAAAGAGATAAAAAGCTAGATTTTACATCCAGATCCTGAGAAGAAAATAGAGGACACGTTGTAAAATAATCCCAGAATTTTCCTTTGGGCTTAAATGAAGTCATGATGAGTTAAGTTTCAAATAAAATAATTCCTGCAGCAAAGTCAAAGTGATGAAAAGGTTTATAGATTTATTTGGAGACTATTAAAAGGTGATAAGGCTTTATGAAATGCCTTTTTTAAAAACACACAAGTGTTTCACAAGAGGAGAGTGTTGATGCTTTGGAAAAAGAGTTTCATGATGTTGATGATTATTGGAAGAGTTCGGGAGGATTTGAGTCGCTCTCCTAATCAAAAGTAATTGACGTATTTTCACTCCAAACTCTGAAGGAAATCATTTAAATGTAGACATTAATTTCCTGTAATCAGTTTCTCTTCAGCAGCAAACAACCAAATCAAACCATTGTTGTTTTGGTTTCACCGAGGACAACAACAGCTCCATGTCCACGTTGTTGTTCATTAGAGTGTTAGGGCTTAAATCAGGAATACGTGCCGGCACAGACCACTTCTGTTGGGATGAAATGTAATTCTCTGATGGATGCTCCACAGGAGAGGGGAGGGAAGGCGTGTGCAGAATGATGATGTCCTGTTTAGGAACGTGGACGCTCACATCCCAACCAAAGCTGCCCTGTAATTGGAGGGTGGAGCATGAAGCTTCCTCTCTATGGAATGAGAGGAAACATGGATGTTCCCGTGAAAACATCAGTCATTCTGTTTAAAGTCAGTTTTAATTCTGTGTCAAACACGTAAAAAACTCACCTCCTCCATAAAATTATCCCAAAACAACAAACTAACGCAACCAAACGTTGCAATTTACTGTCAGAGAGACCAATTTTCTGTATTACAGTGTCTTATTTTTAATCTGTTTATTTTTTTTTTTTTATTTCTTTGAGCAAATAAAACACTTATGAAATATCCTGTATGCTCAGAGTACATAACTGTTTAATTTGTCTTACTGTGAGCTTTATTGGACGTATTGAAATCTTAAATAACAATTTTATTACTTTCTCTGTATTCTAAAAGTTCAACCTCTTAAACCACAAAATAATGTCGGATCTTTCTGTGTTCAGACATGAGTCCAAAAATTACAGAAGTTTGGAGGAAGTGACGTGAAAATACCACAAAATGAAAGTTTCAATAAGGTTCTTTATTTGTCATTGCACAAGGATACAGCAAAGTTATCGCTGCACTCATAAAGGAGGAAGTAAGGACAGATCTAAAATAAACATCTCACACTCACACGTATGATTTGCTCACACACAGCCAGGGGTTTAAAATGTTCTGCCAATATAAGAATCATCACAAACATGAATGAAATGAGTGTCGCCCCAGACTGAGGAACCAAAACATCCTGTAAACATAAAGATAAATGTACATATATACAAGTAAACATAAGATAAATGTACATATATACAAGTAAACATAAGATAAATGTACATATATACAAGTAAACATAAAGATAAATGTACATATATACAAGTAAACATAAGATAAATGTACATATATACAAGTAAACATAAAGATAAATGTACATATATACAAGTAAACATAAGATAAATGTACATATATACAAGTAAACATAAGATAAATGTACATATATACAAGGAAACATAAAGATAAATGTACATATATACAAGTAAACATAAGATAAATGTACATATATACAAGTAAACATAAGATAAATGTACATATATACAAGTAAACATAAGATAAATTTACATATATACAAGGAAACATAAGATAAATGTACATATATACAAATAAACATAAGATAAATGTACATATATACAAGTAAACATAAGATAAATGTACATATATACAAGGAAACATAAGATAAATGTAAATATATACAAGGAAACATAAGATAAATGTACATATATACAAGTAAACATAAGATAAATGTACATATATACAAGTAAACATAAAGATAAATGTACATTTATACAAGTAAACATAAAGATAAATGTAAATATATACAAGTAAACATAAGATACATGTACATATATACAAGGAAACATAAGATAAATGTAAATATATATACAAGTAAACATAAAGATAAATGTACATTTATACAAGTAAACATAAAGATAAATGTAAATATATACAAGTAAACATAAGATACATGTACATATATACAAGGAAACATAAGATAAATGTACATATATACAAGTAAACATAAGATAAATGTAAATATATACAAGTAAACATAAGATAAATGTACATATATACAAGGAAACATAAGATAAATGTACATATATACAAGTAAACATAAGATAAATGTAAATATATACAAGTAAACATAAGATAAATGTACATATATACAAGTAAACAACCTTCCGGTTGCAAGGCGGCAACTTAACAGCTCTGCCACCATCACCCATAAACTGATATTCCCATAATTAAAAATTGAAAATAACTATCCATCCATTTTCTTGCACTTATCTGGAGTCGGGTCGTGGGGGCAGCAGCTTAAGGAGGGAGGCCCAGTCTTCCCTCTCCCCAGCCACTTGGGCCAGCTCCTCCTGGGGAATCCCAAGACGTTCCCTGGCCAGTCCCTCCAGCGTGTCCTGGGTCTTCCTTTAGGTCTCCTCCCGGTTGGACGTGCCCGGAAAACCTCACCAGGGAGGCGTCCAGGAGGCATCCTAACCAGATGCCCGAGCCACCTCAACTGGCTCCTCTAGATGTGGAGGAGCAGCAGGTCTACTCTGAGCCCCTCCTGGATGACTGAGCTTCTCACCCTATCTCTAAGGGAGAGTCCAGACACCCTGCAGAGAAAACTCATTTCAGCCGCTTGTATCTGTGATCTCGTTCTTTCGGTCACTACCCAAAGCTCGTGACCATAGGTGAGGGTAGGAACGTAGATCGACCGGTAAATTGAGAGCTTCACCTTCTGGCTCAGCTCTCTCTTCACCACGACAGACCGGTACAACGCCCGCATCACTGCAGACGCAGCACCAATCCGCCTATCGATCTCACGCTCCATCTTTTCCTCTCTCGTGAACAAGTAACTAATGCTAGTCAAATATAAAGTGACTACTTTGAATACTCTTTTGTGCATTTGTTATGTGTGTAACTTCATAATATATTATTTTTGTTCTTTTTTTTAACACAGCGCAGCAAAATTTTGAATGTTTCTAAGGTTTTCAGCAATTTCCATGTCAGCCGTTGTCAATGGCTTCCTGAATGGCCCCTTTCAGAGAAATAGCTTTTGCAAAAGGACAGATGGCCTAATGACTATATGAATCTAGCAAAGACTAAAACCAGCTCCAAATCGGTTAGTTTACCAGCATAAATATGACCAAAGCCTATTTTTTTGGCTGGGGGGATTGAGGACCAAAGTCTTACTTATTTGTTGTAGATAGCTTTAACAGCCTCAGTTTGGAAAAGAAGAGATTATTCCTGTTGAGGCCAGCTAGTGTAAAAGTACACTTTTACAACACTGTCCATTTCTACTACAGGATTATTTGCAGTGGAAACTAGCTACAGAGCTAGTTAAGATTAGCCTAATGAACTAGACCAAATTCTTGCTTTGCAGAGTTTGTATATATTCACATATATAGGATGGCCTGCCAGGCTAAGTTGGGATAGCTCTTTGGGCTGAAATTTCATTTAAATGTGCCAGAAAATGTGTAAATGTAAAATGTATCTCAATGCAAAAACGTGCAGAAACTGCTATGACTTTATTTTAGCTTTTAATTATTACGACACGCTTTGTAACTGACCTCAGTGTAATCAGCTGTAACTCTTCCATCAGAACTATCTGTTTTTCCAAACTGAGGTTGTTCAAATATCATCTATCTGTCTGTCTCTCTGCCTGCCCGTCTGTCTGTCTGTCTGTCTGTCTGTCTGTCTGTCTGTCTGCCTGCCTGTCTGTCTGTCTGTCTGTCTGTCTGCCTGCCTGTCTGTCTGTACTGAACAGTGTTTCCACAGTAAACTCCTGGACTTCCTGTGGTTTAATGATGTCATACTTTCTCTCATCCCCTGAAACATTTTGCATTTGGAGGAAAAGATCATGTCTTCATTGTAAAACTTGTTAGAATTCATTTATTATATAATTAGTTTGAATGCAGTATGCATTCAAACTATTGTTTTCCTGTTTCTCTTTATTCTTCTTCTTCTTCTTCTTCTTCTTCTTCTTCTTCTTCTTATTATTCTGCTTCCGTACGTTTTTTGAACTGTATCTCCTCCTACAGTTTTTCAGCTATTTCAGCAAGTTTGGTATCAAACCGTTCAGCTCGTTCAGCTCTTTCCGGCTATATCTCCTGGTATTGATATCTTCAACCGTTTCCGATTTATTCAGCTTTTTCTGCCATTTTTCAGCCCATTGAAATGAATGGAAAATGCTTAAAATCGCTCAATTTTGAACAAAATCGTTCATCTTTTTGACCTCTTACTTGCCAGGGTTAACTTCAACCTAGAGACTTCATTCAACTTTTAACAAACTCAAAAGAAGTTCAACTATTTCAAATTTTTTCAGCTTCTTGATATCTTTTACGGTTTTTCTATAATCACAGGTTAAACTTGAGGTACGAGTTTTAAATTTCAGGATTTTCTCCTCCGTCCCCCATTCAAAAGAATAGGGCCGAAAACCGACTTTGCTCGACTTCAGGAAGTGCCATGAGAGAACCGTAGAACCGAGGGAAATGAGACTTGCGCTGGATGAAAGCTGACGGATTTTCCTCCGTTTTGAGCTATAATTTATGGACGTACTCCAAAAATTGTGGTCGTAGCGTTAACTAGTTTGGAAAGGTTTTAAAATATTTCTCCTCCCAGCAGC